>SJYC01005579.1:0-22302 GCA_006408675.1 Madoqua kirkii | reverse complement strand
AACTGTGGATATGGAACAAGATTAAGAGGTATATGGGAATTTATATAATTAAAAATTTAAAACTAAGTCATAGCTACAGCTGTTAAGACAAACAGCCCATATACTAGATACAGATTCAAAAAATTACATACAGTTATGTTAATAATTAGAGTAGTTATGTCTGCAGGTTAATATTTTGCTACCTATATTTCAAGGCTAGTCTGGTATTTTAAAGAAGTGGCTATGGAAAGCTAACTGGGCTCCTACGGAAAACATCTGCATATGTACATATGGAAGCATGTACATGCACAGCAGTTTAAACCAGTTAAAATTTCTTTCTGGCAAAGTAAGAAGTGTCCCTATTTGTTTCCTTCTTGGCCCCTACTCACCTTTAAGAGTTTTACGATTTTTAAATATAACTGTGGAAAAATGTAATCTGTATTTCCACTCAGAGAGAGATTTCATTTGTACCTCATGCACCGTCTTTAAACAACTAAAGATTCCACTGTTTTTGGCGAAGTGATTGGAATAAAAACAAAGTAGTTTTGGTCTTCTAATAGCACAGAAAGTTATTAAATATTTTAACACACACAGATGAGTTCTATAAACTGTAGAGTCTTAGATATATTTTATTTTTGCTGTGTTAATTGAAAGTAAACAGCTTTTAAAAGGGGAAAATTCGTGCTCTTTTCTTAATATCAAACCAAATTTAAAGCTACAAGTCTAATTACAAGATATGAAGTCTAAAATTCCTTCCTGATAGGAAAATCAAGGTTCTTGATTTTCTGTTTCCTGAGCTAAAAATGCCAATAAAAGTTCACTTCTCAAAGATCAGAGTCAAAATCTAATTAACAGGAGGGTCTCCCTTAAAAAACAGAGCCCCCTCTCTCCTGGATTAGAGGGAAGAGCTATACACTGGGCTTGCTTCACACACACCTGCATCATACCTGTGGGTGGTCTGGACGTATATTTGAACCTCAGCCTTTGGTGTTCTCATTTACACATCCCATGGCAATCAAATTGTATTTTATGTTCAGAATGATCATTCTTTTGCTAACGAATGACTACATACCCACTCTACGCAGAGCTTACAGTATCCCCTTTCCTTTCTGACCACCCCATTCAAGTGTTAGCTTGGTATTGTCCTTGTTTGATCTTTCCAGGAAAAGAAGGGAAGAGAGGAAAAGAAAGAAGAGAAGAGAGAAAACCCATGGCAATCAAATTGTATTTTATGTTCAGAATGATCATTCTTTTGCTAACGAATGACTACATACCCACTCTACGAAGAGCCTACAGTATCCCCTTTCCTTTCTGACCACCCCATTCAACTGTTAGCTTGGTATTGTCCTTGTTTGATCTTTCCAGGAAAAGAAGGGAAGAGAGGAAAAGAAAGAAGAGAAGAGAGAAAAAGAAAGAAGAGAAGAGAGAGCCATTTCACATCAGTAGATGATCAAACACTCCATAGTCTTTCCCCACCCGCCCCACACCTCCAAAGTTTATTTGAATTTACATAGATGTTTTACAGATAAAATCAGGTTTTCCCAGAGGGATTCGTCTTTCCTCGCTGTTTACCTGTTTAGAGAGTCTGTTTTCCTCTTCAATGTACTTCTGTTCTTTGGGTATTAATGTTCGTAAGCTGGCTTTCACCTATACATCAACATATGTGTCTGTTATGGATGAATATATTACAAATGTTTACAAGTTTTTCACGCAGTGCAATTTGCAATTATTGCTAAAGTTTCAAAGTCCTGGCTGCGGTTCCCATGAAATATAAATGTATACAGTGGCACATGCACGCGCTCCATTCCTGATTCCTGATGCCGGCAGGCAGCGGCCGCAGCACAGCCGCAGCGCCGCCGCCGACTGTCACAGCAAGTGTGGGTGTGCCAGGCAGTGGCAGAAGCGCATTCTCCAGGATACATCAAGGTTTAGAGAAAATGAGGGATGACAGAAATTCTCTACAAATCAGGAACAAAAGCTTTCATGAAACTGAACTCTTTAGCAGTACAAAAAAGCCAAAGTTAAGACTTACAGCATTAAAAATCACATCTATTTCAAGATAGATGACCCCCTTTGTTGGCCCTGTCAGCTGCTTGTTTTTCAAGACGTAGGCTTTCTGTTCACCATTTTGAATCTGCGGGAAAAGGACATGACAGCCGTCTGTCTCGCGGTCTCCACTGAATACACTCCCTCGGTGACCTTTGACCCCCAGCTGCTGAAACTGACAGAGAACCCAAAACAACTGTGGCAATTCTGACAAGTACCTGTTCATTACCAGGATCGAGTCTGTCAGGAAAAATTAACTATCATGGGATTCAACATGGCCGTGAATTGAGTATGTTAAAATTTTTGTGTTCTATGAATCTGCGGGAAAAGGACATGACAGCCGTCTGTCTCGCGGTCTCCACTGAATACACTCCCTCGGTGACCTTTGACCCCCAGCTGCTGAAACTGACAGAGAACCCAAAACAACTGTGGCAATTCTGACAAGTACCTGTTCATTACCAGGATCGAGTCTGTCAGGAAAAATTAACTATCATGGGATTCAACATGGCCGTGAATTGAGTATGTTAAAATTTTTAGTGTTCTTATTACAGACCTTGGTTGAGAAATGACAGATATAGAGCTGAGGGTTTTTTTTTTTTTTTTTCCTTGAGCAAAAGCAACACAGAGCCGTGTGTCAGGTGAATAAAACTTACGGACAGCAAGGGTATAGCAACTTTGCCCAGAAAGTCAGCACTTCGATCCCGATCTTCATCATAAACTGTCACTTCAAGAACTGAATGGATATCTTTAATGTTGCTGCAAAATAAATATATGTAAGGGGAGGGGGAAGACTTCCTCAGTGGGGAACAAGAACACAAATGCTTTTGAAAATTTTGATAGCGCCAGCTGATTTGGTGTATATGTGTTTTATGTATGCTATCTGCATATATGCATACATAGGGCAGATTGGTATCTGGCAGAATTTCCCACAATGCATCTTAGTAGACAGCAGTGATGGTTCTATTATCTGGAACTTTGAATACAATGTTAGTTTTACGTTATAATTTTTCAGTAAAATATAACTTCCATCTGGATGGCCACAGAATAAATCACTGTTGTTTTTTTTTTTAAAAACTCATCAATAAGCGGCACTGATTTTTTTAGGCTTTTCCTTCTTCTCATTATTACAATAATTTCTATCTGCTTATAACTCCCACATAAAACACCACCAGGTTTGATTTCAGCAAGGGTCACAGTACATTTTGTATCATTTGTCTTTTTTTTTTATAATTTTTATCCACAGCTCTCATCAAAATGCTAACTTATTTCTGTTGAGTTTATAGTAAAAATTAACTACACAGAATACAGAATGGACAAAATGTAACACCCATAGCTATTGTACCACCCTAGGATTTAGAAATTAAGTAGTGCTCCATTATGTTCCAAAGACAACATATGCTAATAAACAACTGTGCAAGCTCTTCATATTTTTGTTTCTAGAAAAATAAGCCCCAATTGTTGACAGCATTTATTCTTTGATCAAACTGTTTACCAAGAAAACATGAATTAAGAAAAAACAAAAAATGAATATATTCATTACTGAAAGACTGCAGCCACATGTGAGAAGCGGCTTTATCAGAACACAATCAATTAATGGCTTTGATAATCAAACCTATTCATTCAATTATGCATTCCAGAGAAAAACACTCTCCACAACCTTCTTAGGAGTGCAAGTCTCCAGACTAGGCTTTCATGTCTTATAAAAATGTGAAATTCCTTAAAGATAAATTGGTCAGATAATTAAATCTGATTAGTTACTGGATCTTAAGCAAGGACATTATAAGAAATTATGAGGAATTTAGCAGTTTCTCATATACAAAAAAATAGAACTATGTTAGAAAACTTTTAAGAAGTACTTCTATTTGGAGAGTTTTCCTTTGTTCAGAGTTCATTTCTAAAGCCCAGCTTAAAAAAGAAAAAAAAACCACACACAAATTTAGGAGATACTACAGAGTAGCATTGGCAGCTTTTACAGTGAATGACTGGAAAGATTTACAAACTTTTTAAAACAAAAAGAAAATTAACTCAAAGGGTTTTTTCCTTTTTGGGGGGGTGGGTAAGTAGGACAGTACTTAATATTCTTATTGTGCTAAAATGCAACAAACCAAAACTAAAGCATCTGCTGAATCTGAGACTGGATTGTTTGCTGATTTGAGCAATGGAACAAATAGAGCTTTGTCCTCCTTGGTGTCAGTGAGATCGGGGAGAATTTCAATAGAAAGTATAAAAGGAAGAAGCAGTATGGCAATTCAGTTAATGGGAGCAAAATTCTTAGTCAAAAAAATCCACAGCTTAAAAAAAATACCTGTATAAACACACACAAAAATGGCATACCCTTTCCCCAGGTTTCGCTCTCAGGAAGGTAATACAATTATGCAATTCACTGTTGCTGGCAAAGGCAGGCCAGATGCGCTGAGCTGGTAATCAGTTAAGAAAAAACACACAAAAATCTTGAAAATAAATATTATTTAGCATCATTCTTGAAGCGAGATCAAGGTAATGACTACTTACAATGTGAAGACTTTGTTCCACTCAGGGTTCAGATTTTTGTAGACAGTATGTGTTAGCAGCCTATCATTGTTCAGCTCAACCACACAAAATGGGTCACTTTTACCTACAAGAAATATGGGGGGAACAGTTTTAGTATAAATTGCACCCACAGCTATCAGTATCGTGACCACGATCACATCTCTTTTCTAAAAAGTTTTACAGAAAATAGAAAATACAACTTTAAAAATTGAAAAAACAAATATTAATATATAGTTAGATGTAACACGGTCATGTTAACAGTTGTGATTCAGAGCAATTTAGAACATGAAAAAAGTTTTAAAGTGCTAATTTATATAGCTATTTTAATTTGCAAATTTTGTTTTTACAAAAATAATACTGTAACTGCCAATAATGAGGGCAAATGCGACATGTGCCCATCCCTAAATCAGGTTTTATTTAATTTAATGATCATTTAAAAGGTCCAGCTCCTTCACTTTACATTCATAAAGTTGCACGTATTTTCCAACTCATGTGAGTTACTAGGAACTTATAATAGAAATTCCTAAACAAGTTTATTTTGGGAAAACTGCTACATTGCAGAACTACAATATTTTAATCCGACTTTCGATTCTCTTATGAAGTATCCATGGCATCACAAAAAGGTAAATTGGCAGAAAAAAAATTCTGCCATTTGAAACTTAACCTCAACAAACCAATCTGCATGCTAAAGAGATGTATTTTTTCTGTCCACGGAGAGTAAAGGATTTGGAAGTTATCACATGTTTACAGCCACTCTGCGCAACCAGAGTCAAACCTCATCTATTCAGTAATTATATCTTGTGATGTCCTCAGTATTTTTGTAATGTCATGTCCTATATTATAAGAACTGTAAAGTCAGAGGCTCTATGGGGGCAGTATTAATGATATTAGAGCAGCATGTAATTTGTTTGATACCTTATACAAATGACAATGAAATCAATATTTAGACAAAGCTGTCCAGAGGTCATATCTTTTAAACGACAATATTGATTTAGACTACATAAGAGGTTAATGTGCATATTATTAAGTTTAATGATAAAGAATAATTGTTTTAAATGCATTGTGAATTGTAGTCACAGTAGTTTACACTTCTGTGAAAGCTTAAATATCATTGAAGATTTTCCTATTAAAATTTAATAGGAAAGAATTCATTAGCTAGCAAGGACAGATAAGCTATGTATTCCCACACAGCAGTGTATTTACTTTCCATATTGTAATATTTAAAATGAGCTGTACAAACTTTGACTTACCTTTAATTTAACTTTGACTTACCTTTCAATTTACCTCCTTATTAATTTTACATTATAAAAGAGATTTAATATGTGTGTGTGTTAGTTTGGTAGCCTCATATAGCCCAGGATAACTGCATAATTTTTCAATTTTGGTCTTGGGATTAATTTTCAGTAAAAAATAGAGAACTGAAAGTCTTTCAGGTCTGGTGAAAATTTCACCCTTGATTTAGAATCTGTGCTTTTTTCCCCCACATTCTTCACTCCTCTCCCCCTACCTGCTACCAACCTCATTCATAACTCATACGTACCATGAAAGATAGTATTCAAAAATATTTTGTTCATTAATTCATCTTATAGTAGGTTTTATTTGCCACATCAACTTTATTTTGTCCCAGAGAATTTAGGTAAAAGCATGAAAAGTAGATACGTTTTCAAAACCTTAGTTGCTCTTAAGACTCGTATTAAACATTGTCTTTCCACCTAGCTGTGCTGGAACAAAAGAACACAGCACATAAGCTACAACCTCAACTAGCTTATAAAGGGTTTGGGGAGATAAAATATATCTATATATAACAAGCAGCTGCTACTGCTGCTAAGTCACTTCAGTCGTGTCCGACTCTGTGTGACCCCATAGATGGCAGCCCACCAGGCTCCCCCGTCCCTGGGATTCTCCAGGCGAGAACACTGGAGTGGGTTGCCGTTTCCTTCTCCAATGCATGAAAGTGAAAAGTGAAAGGGAAGTCGCTCAGTTGTGTCCGACTCTTTGCGAGCCCGTGGACCGCAGCCTACCCAGGCTCCTCGTTCATAGGATTTTCCAGCAGAGAGAATATTAAAGCCATATTTACGATAGAATCTACGGCAAAACAAGAAGTACTTCCTTTCACTTTAGATGAAATGATAAACTTCAAAAACACTTAAAAGACAAGTATAACTCTCATATTTCCTTGGACTTCCTTATAATTTTTCTTATGCACATATACACCCATATTAATCTTAACCAGTAAAAATAAGTACAAAAAAAATCACTTCTTGGTATTTTTGTTCCCTTATTTTCACTTGCTATACTCCAATTGTTAATACTATTCTATTTCAATTAACTTGGTTTTACTTGCCCTCAAATGATCAACAATGTGTGATAGATTCAGTCGAAACTGTACCACTTCTCCAATGACAAGACACAAGAACACACTCTAGAGACTGAAATCTATGCTGAAAAAATTCACTTTAAACTTCTACGAACAGAGGATGAAAATGTTGACTTTTTTTCCCACAGGAAATTATATTCAGTCGTGTAAGCAGAGTTGGACTCTACTGGGCAACTGAACAGCAACAACAAGACTGAATATAATACTTTCAACCAACCCCATGGAAAGTCTCCCAAATCATCACCTTCTTTGTTACTATATCCTTATTTGCTGACAAGAGAAGACCTAGGTCAGTGGTTGGCCAAAGGATTAGAAAGAAACAAAATCTGTGCTTACTGTTGAATATGATTCATATTCTGCTAAGAAACGAATGTATTTATCAAACCCTATGCCTATGAGGTAGTTGCAGTCCATATTTTCTTGCTATTTAGTTGATTATTTCTCAAAACCATTTTAGGGAAAACCAGTATTAGCCATCTATCACCTCATTACTTTACCCCTCAGTTACTCTTTTCTATTAGAATAAAGTTGTTAAAGAACTAGAGACATTTCTACACCAAAAACAGTGGAAGAGCCCCCTAAAGCCATTTCCAGTCATTTTGCTATTAAACCAGTGGCATACCCTCAATGGCAAAGACACTCTCCTATTAGCACCTATCTTATAACTTGATTTATACTGCTTTTTCCCAATCTGAAATCTATTATTCTTACACTTAAGTGAAGTCGCTCAGTCATGTCTGACTCTTTGTGATCCCATGGATTGTAGTCTACCAGGCTTCTCTGTCCATGGGATTTTCCAGGCAAGAGTACTGGAGTGGGTTGCCATTTGCTTCTCCAGGGGAGCTTCCTAACCCAGGGATCGAACCCAGGTCTCCTGCACTGCAGGCAGACACTTTACCCTCTGAGCCACCTACGGTCATATTAAAGATTGTGATCAGTGACAGGAACGAATCCATGTAAAGGCTATTTTCATTTTTCCAAAAACTTTTTCTCAAATTTAACCCACTTTTGATGCCTTTTCAGCATCTATTAAAATCCAGTGTGCTCAATTGCTTCAGTTGTGTTCAACTCTATTAAAATCCATATCATATGGTGTGTGTGTGTGTGTGCTCAATTGCTTCAGTTGTGTTCGACTCTATTAAAATCCATATCAGATGGTGTGTGTGTGTGTGTGTTTGTGTGTGTGTGTGTGCTCAATTGCTTCAGTTGTGTTCAACTCTATTAAAATCCATATTATATGGTGTGTGTGTGTGTGCTCAACTGCTTCAGTCATGTTCAACTCTTTGCAACTCCATGCACTGTAGACCACCCTGCTCCTCCGTCCATGAGATTCTCCAGCAAGAATATAGGAGTGGGTTGCCATGCCCTCCTCCAGGGGATCTTCCCAACCCAGGGATCAAACCTGGGACTCTTACATCTAACCTGCATTGCAGGCAGGTTCTTTATCACTGTGCCTCCTGGGAAGCCCATCATATGGTAGGCCATACAGTTTTTCATCTCCAGTCTCAAGGTCCTTAAAGTTCTTTACTTGAGCTATATCACACCTTTTGTGTCCTCAGATATTCTAAGTACTTCCAGAGCTCAGGCATGGCATTAAAGTCCAGTGTGAAAGGCCAGTAGTCTGGGAGGAAGGGCCTAAACTTTGGAGGCAGAGCAAGCTGGGACCGAATGCTCACTATGGGCCTCTGGGCCAGTTCCCAAACCCCTTCAACAGTGACAGCAATGGTCCCTTGTAGATAATAGCTAGAATATAAGTAGTGAAATGTCTGGTATACTAGCAAGGGCTTCAATAAAATATAGCAATAATAATACCAATAAGGGCAATTTTAATACCGCAGTCACTGCAGACATTTTTCGAGTTATTATATAAGCCCAACACAATGTTTTCATTCATTTGCTCAAAAAATTTTATGATTCCTCTATCAGAAAGATGCTTTTACTCTTTTTATTTTACAGAGAGGAAGCTGAGGCTGGGTGATTATATAACTCTCCAGGTTACACAGGTTGTAGTAAAACTATCATTCAAACTCAAGTCTATCTGACATTTAGAGCCCTTGATTTGTCCCCTTAGTTGCTCAGTCATATCTGACTCTTTATGACTCCACGGACTGTTGCCTGCCAGGCTCTTCTGTGTATGGGATTCTCCGGGCAAGAATACTGGAGAGGGTTGCCATTTCCTTCTCTGACATAGGGATCGAATCCAGGTCTCCTGAATTACAGGCAGATCCTTTACCATCTGAGCCACCAGGGAAGCCTCAACTGTGCCATGCCATATCTCGGTATTTAGTGAGTCACACCCATGGAAAGGCTGGGTAATGTCTTGTCTGTAGATTCATTTATTCAACAAATGCTTATCACTTACCATATACCACGCATCTTCAATGTGCTGAGGACACAGACATGCATAAAACAACTTTAAAAACCGCTGAACTTGCAGAGTTTGCATTGGAGAAGAAAGACAATGGATAAGAACGTGTTAGCGTGTTTTAAGAAAGTGAGAGTATTTTAGAAAGGGCTAAGTACTATAGAGAAAAACTAAGTTGAGAAGATCAGTGAGGAGGTAAGGAGTGCTGCTATATATGCACAGTTTTTGAAAGGACAGCAGAGGGGTCTCAGTGAGAAAGCAACAAGCGAGCAAAGACATGAAAGAGGCAAGAGAGTGACCCTTGGCCAGAGAAATGACTGTGCCTGGTTTTTCCAGGAATCTCCAGAAAGCCAGTGTGACTGGAGGAATGGATGGGCAGTGGGAAGGAGAAGCAGATAACACAGTCAGAGAGGTACGGGGAGGGTGGCGGAGTCTGCTTTTATTCTAAGTGCTAGGGAAAGGTTTTGGAGGGATCTCGGTTGCAGTGGAACAGGATCTGATGGCTGCCATTTGTAAAATAAGGTAGAGAGAGGGCAATGAAGGAGACAGGGAGAAGAGTGAGTTAGGAGGATATTACAATAAACCAGGTGATATCAAGCGATCAGATCCTGGATATTTGTTGACGGCAGAATCAACAGAATTTGCAGATATCAATATTGAACAATCTCTTACGCCTGATATTATTATTTGGAAACAGAAAACCATCTATTGTGCTTAGCCAAGTCAGTCTATTTTGGCAAGGACAAGAAGTATTCAAGAAAGTGTTCTGACTAGTTATTTCTAGACCTCAGAAGAGGAACATTTAGGCAAGGCCATTTTATCTTTAGCTTTCATTCATCTTTTCTTTCTAAAAAGTTATGTTTTTACGGTTATCAGTGTGGATGCCAACATCAGGTCTTTACACACTATGCTATTTTTGACTAATTTAGAAAGTATTTTTCTGCCACTGCATGACTCAAGGGCAATTAAAAATTAACAGCAATTGCAACCAAAATAAGAGTAAGCATACAATATGAAATGCCACGAGCTTATTACTAGAAAGCCCGCACGACAGTTTTGTTTTAAAGAAGTGGCTACACTTAGTTGATATGCTTATCCGGTTTGCTAAATGATGCTTTAAATGACCGGCTTTTCAGTTCCTGAATTTTGCCATCTTGATTAGATGCCATTTAAACAAACAAAAACAATCACAGAAATACCAGTGATGGACCTAACCATTCATTATCTGCTTAATTATCCCTTCTTTTCTGCTTTTATCATTCTGGTTGGACCCTGCGGCGTGCTGCTCTGCTTGCTGAGGGTATGGAGGAGAGGCACTGACTACAGGATGCAGCATAGACGTCTGCAGAGTGCGCCTTACTTCGCAAAGCTTGAGGGAGCAAGGCACCCACTCCAGCGTTCTTGCCTGGAGCATCCCAGGGACGGGGGAGCCTGGTGGGCTGCTGTCTATGGGGTTGCACGGAGGTGGACACAACTGAAGCGACTGAGCAGTGGCAGCAGCAGAGAGCGAGGCAGAGCTGGCTCCAGTTATCGTTTTACTCGATACCATCAGGCTAGGAGAGCAAGGAATGAGGCAGCACCCAAGGTTGCAGTGCATTTTGTTTCCAGCCACTTGGGGCTCTTTGAAGAGCATGCGTGTGTGGGAACAAAGATTATATAATCTCTAGTTCCCCTCTGACTCATTCTTGTCGGAAGACTACAGCAGACTGGTGGGTACCAACCGGCTCTCCCTTAACTTTCTCTGTTTTAGATAAAAAGTGCCCATCCCTCTCCTTTCCAGTGCAGGAAACTGGAGATTTTGTTTTGGATGCAAGACAGAAATTGCAGCAGTGCTGGATGAAGATGGGGCCGTGGGGTTGACTGTGTCACCCACCATGACAGCTGGAAGAGAATCTTCACCTTCTTCGAAAGCATGGCCATTTTCCACGTCGACAATTTCTAGAGAGTTGCAGGAATATATTTTGAAGCTATTCATTACTTATCGAGTGTCTGCTTGTCTCTCCCCAGAATTCTGAGTATGATTAAGGCATAGTCCAAAAACCTAAGACAGCTCTAAAAAATGAGCATTAACCTAAAATAAAACAAATGGGTTAAAGCAGCCCTTAGTCCATTGTTTTTTTTTTTTTAAAACACGATCCAGTTCTCAACACACACATAATTTAGTAGGCACAATAGACACATAAATACACAATAATGCAGGGTTGTGAGTGCTGTAATAAAGGTGAGTGAAGAGTACAAAGGAAGTTCTCTAAGTTTAGAACAGGAAGGGGAAAAGAAAATGAAGACTTTTTTTCCGATGGAGATGACTCTGGTGATCTATGGTAATTACACCTCTGTCATTAGCAATTTTAGAAGTGAAGGACTTTAAGATTTGTGCTAAGGAATATTTAGTTTAAATCTATTTGTATGTCCCTTTAATAGGGTCTCTGTAGCACAAAACCTAGATCTATATTATATAACAATTATTATATGGGAGTGGGTTGCCATTTCCTACTTCAGGGGTTCTTCCCCACTCAGGGATCAAACCCGTGTCTCTCAGGTCTCCTGCATTGACGGGTGGCTTTGTTATCCCTGGGCCACCTGGGAAGCCCATGAGATAGATACTTACAGATATTATGTTAGGACTGATGCATTTCTCCATAATCTGGATTAATACTAAGGGCTATCTTTTTTTTCTATGAAATTTTATAGGGAAGAAAATCTCCCAAGAGAATTAAAATTAGGAGGAGACTATTTCACCTTGACTCATAAGAATAAACCTGTAACAGATTTTGAAGCATCTATGTATTACTTCAAGTCTTCTTATGGTGGAAAGACATTCCTATAACCATAAAAATAAATGTCAGAAAAGTCTCCAATGGGCATCTCTTCTGGCAATCTTCAAACCGGCAGTCAGGATTACACAGGGTGCCCTGACTGGCTAATCCTCACTCCTAGCCCTGGCTCTCTGAGGTCACCACACTGACACATTGACAAAGAACTGTGGGAAAGTCAGCACCGCCCCTGTTTTGTGGGCAAGCAGATGACTCCAGTTCATGCAGACAAGTGGTTTGAGCATTGAGGCCACTCAAGAGATACTGAATGATATTCCTGCTCCCAGAATAGAAGGTCAGTCCCAGTCCATCAGTGGTGGGCTTTGTCCAAGATCGTTTGGCTGCTGACAAGGAACACCATTTGCTGGGCGTGATGTGTTATAAAAACATGTGCGTGTGGAGGCCCTGTGACCCCATTTGTTGGCACGTCTCTGAAAACACAGAGACTTTCAGTAGCACTGAAAACGATTCATACCCACAAGGGTCTTTTATTTGGGGCTACCTGGCCCAAATCAAGCTCAGTGGTTTAACTGCCTCAGTTGCCACAACTCAAAATGGTTATAATTAATCTTAAAAAATTATAATCAAGGTTGCCGTCTTTCTATAAACTGGAATTAAATCCTAGCATATAGGAAGGTTATAGCTGAGGGAATGGCACAGGGTCTACTGAAATAAAGAGCAGCCTGCATTGGAGATATCTTCCAGTCCTCTCCTTATCACTGGAGGTGAGGCTTTGGCCTTACTTTTTTCATTGACTGCCCTCAGTATACTGTAAACATCTGGTGGGTATAATTCCATTAGCTGCCACTCTTCACTAGGTTCCCGCTGGGTCTGGCTCTGGACTGAGTAATAATAACAGGGCTTGTCTTTTCTTAGTTACCGCATGAAGCAGGTGCCATAGCTGCAGAAAAAACGGGCCCTCTCATTTTGTTCTTGGTCCGGTAGGTCTTTCCTCACAGTGAAGATTTTGTAATGCCCTCCTCTCACTCTTCTTAAATATAAGACCAACCCATAAGTTATTTCAACATTTAATATGATGCTTTAATGTTATTATTCAAAGGACTAAATAGAAAGTTGTATATGATTAAGTCATACACTTATTTATTTAACACATTTTTATTGTTAAAAGATTTATTCAACAAATAGTTATTGAGTATCTACTCTTTGCCAGGTCATGAAGGAACTGGCTACCCACTCCAGTATTCTTGCCTGGAGAATCACATGGACAGAGAAGCCTGGCGGACTAGAATCCATGGGATCACAAAGGGTTGGACATGGCTGATCGATTCACAGACAGATGAAACACAAAATAAGGTCTCTGTTCTCCTGGAGCCTGCTTGCAGTGGGAAAGGAGGAGAAAGAGGATGCATACGGAACATAATTGAATTCAAAGGACTAAATAGAAAGTTGTTATGATTAAGTCATACACTTATTTATTTAACACATTTTTATTGTTAAAAGATTTATTCAACAAATAGTTATTGAGTATCTACTCTTTGCCAGGTCATGAAGGAACTGGCTACCCACTCCAGTATTCTTGCCTGGAGAATCACATGGACAGAGAAGCCTGGCGGACTAGAATCCATGGGATCACAAAGGGTTGGACATGGCTGATCGATTCACAGACAGATGAAACACAAAATAAGGTCTCTGTTCTCCTGGAGCCTGCTTGCAGTGGGAAAGGAGGAGAAAGAGGATGCATACGGAACATAATTGATAAGTAGGTTATATTGTATGCTAGAGTGATGTATGTTACCAGAAAACGGAAAAGAGAGAGCAAGATAAGGGGTTTGAAGAGTGTGGGGAAGGTCACAGTTTATATATTTGATTATGGTGTCTGGAGTAGACCTCATTGATAAGGGAAACCTAAGCAAAGGACTAAAGGAAGTGAAGAAGTAGCTAAGTGGATATCAGGAGAAAAGTGTTCCAGGCAGTGGGGGGAGCCACAAAAAAGTCTGGTGTCCTCTGGGACTCTGAGAGTGGGGCACAGTGAGCAACGGGAAGAATAAACAGGCCAGAGATGTAACAGGGAACCAGGCCATGAAATACCTTGGAGGTAATTCTAAGGCCTTTAGTGTTACGTGGCAGCCATCAACAAGACTTGAGTAAAGAATAAGTATTTAAGGGTGCAATCTAGAGTCAGATACTCATGAAACAGAGTTTAAAGCTATATTAGTGTCTATATTTAGTCATGTAGGACATGGGACAATTTTCGCTATTTATGTCTAGTTGTCTAATAGTGTCACTATTTATTACTGTCTAATTTTTAAAAAGACAATGAGTATCCCCAACACCCAATACAAATAGTGCTCCCCAATCACTGTGGCAACTTAATTCCCCTACAGATGTCTAAAATACTGAGGGGGCAATACTGCCGTCTCCCAACTGAGAATCATTTCCCCACAGCAACAGTTTTTAAACATTTTGGTTTTAGGAACGCAAAGGTTATTGAGGATCTCAAAGAGCTTTTTTTTGTGTGTGTGTGTGTGTGTGAGTGGGTTATATCTATCAAAATTTACCATTTTAGAAGCTAAAATTGACAACATGTTAAGACACACTGTGTTCTTGGGCTGAAAAAATTAAAATGACCATACTACCCAAGGCAAGCTGCATTTTCAGTATAATCGCTGCCAAAATACTAAAGACGTTTTTCATGGAACTAAAAGAAATAATTTTAAAATAAGAATGGAAACACAAAAGAGCCTGAATAGGCAAGACATTCTTGGGAAAGAAGAACAGACCTGAAAGGAGTCATGCTCCCTGACTTCAGACTATGTTACAAAGCCACAGTAATCAAAACGGTATAGGACTGGTACAGAAACAGACACATAGATTAATGAACAGAACACAGAGCCCAGGAATAAACTCAGTTACTTATGGTCACTTAATCTATGACAAAGGAGGCAAAAATATACAATGGAGAAAAGACAGTCTTGAAGAGTGCTGGGAAAACCGGACAGCTACGTGTACGAGATTAGAACATTTCCTCACACCATATACAAAAATAAATGCAAAATGGATTACAGACCTAAATGTAAGACTGAAAACTCCTGGAGGAAAACATAGGCAGAACAGCGCTTGACATAAATCACAGCACTATTGTTTTTTGGATCTGTCTTCTAAAGTCAGGAAGGGAAAGCAAAAATAAACAAGTTGGACCTAATTAAACTTCATTTCTTTGGCATTGCAAAGGAAACCAATGGCAAAATGAAAACTCAGCCTGCTGAATGGAAGAAAATGATATGACTATTAAGAAGTTAATATCTAAGATATATTATCATCTCATACAACTCAACTTAACAAAAAAAAAAAACCTTTTAAAAAAATGAGCCAAGTACCCGTATAGACATTTTTCCAAAGAGGAAAGGCAGATGGCCAATAGGCACCTGAAAAGATGGCCAGCCCTGCCCATCATCAGGGAAATACAAATTAAAACCATAATTAGATACCACCTCACACCGGTCATCATTTCTGTAATCAAAGGTCGAGGAACGGAATCAGGATCTAGAGGAAAAAGAACTCCCATATACTGTTGTTTGGAATTTAAACGGGTACAGTCAGGACTCTACTGGTGGCCCAGTGGCTAAATCTCTCTAAATCCCAATATAGGAGGACCTGGGTTCAGTCTCTAGTCAGGGAGCTAGATCCAGCTTGCTGTAACTCAGACCTGGTGCAGCAAAATAAACAAACGGACATAGCCATTCTGGAAAATGATATGGAGGTTTCTCAAAAAAACTAAAAATACAACTTTTCCCTATGACCCAGCTATTCCACTCCAGGTAATACATCTGAAAAAAATCAAACCACGAATTTGAAAAGATACATGTATCTCCATGTTCATGGGAGCATTATTGAAACTTGCCAAGCAAACTAAGTGTCCACCACAGATGAATGGCCAAAGGAGCTGTGTCACACAAGGAATGTGGCCCACTGCCGCTGCTGCTGCTGAGTCGCTTCAGTCGTGTCCGCCTCCGTGCGACCCCAGAGACGGCAGCCCACCAGGCTCCCCCGTCCCTGGGATGCTCCAGGCAAGAACACTGGAGTGGGTTGCCATTTCCTTCTCCAATGCATGAAAGTGGAAAGTGAAAGTGAAGTCACTCAGTCGTGTCCGACTCTTCGAAACCCATGGATTGCAGCCCACCAGGCTCCTCCATCCGTGGGATTTTCCAGGCAAGAGTACTGGAGTGGGGTGCCATTGCCTCCTCTATTTGGCCTCAAAAGGGGGAAATTTTGCTATTTGCAGCAATATGAATAAACTTGGGAATTATTATGCTAGGGGAAATAAGTCAGAGAAAAACGAATACTGTATGATACCACACATGAAATATAAAAAATACAGCCAATTAATGACTATAACAAAAAAGAAACCAATTCATGGATACAAAGAATAGATTAGTGTTTAGCAGCAATGAGAGGGAAGGAGGCAGGGGCAATGTAGAGATGGAGGTATAAGGTATTTTGTATAAAATAAGCTACAATGATGTATAACACAGGGGATATAGCCAATATTTTAGAATAATTATAAATGGAGCATAACCTTTAAAAATTGTGACTCACTATATTGTACACCCTTGGAATGCAAGGAGTTCCAACTAGTCAATCCTAAAGGAAATCAGTCCTGAATATTCATTGGAAGGACTGATGCTGAAGCTGAAACTCCAATACTTTGGCCACCTGATGTGAAGAGCTGACATATTGGAAAAGACTCTGATGCTGGGAAAGATTGAAAGCTGGAGGAGAAGGGGACAACAGAGGATGAGAGGATGAGATGGTTGGATGGCATCACCAACTCAATGGATAGTAATTTCAGTAAACTCTGGGAGCTGGTGATGGACAGGGAGGCCTGGAGTGCTGCAGTCCATGGGGTGGCAAAGAGTCGGACACGACTGAGTGACTGAACTGATATTGTACACCTATAAATTATATAATATTATATCAACTATACTTGAATTAAACAATAAGAGATATTCATTTGGAAATAACAATAATAAATTCATGACATGTTAACATTCAGTTCAGTACAGTTCAGTCACTCAGTTGTGTCTCTTTGCGACCCCATCAACTGCAGCACACCAGGCCTCCCTGTCCATCACCAACTCCTGGAGTCCACCCAAACCCATGTCCATTGAGGCTGGTGATATCTATCATCCAGCCATCTCATCCTCTGTCATCCCCTTCTCCTTCTGCCCTCAATCTTTCCCAGCATCAGGGTCTTTTCAGATGAGCTAGCTCTTCACATCAGCTGGCCAAAGTATTGGAGTTTCAGCTTCAACATCAGTTTTTCCAATGAACGCTCAGGACTGATCTCCTTTAGGATGGACTGGTTGGATCTCCTTATAGTCCAAGGGACTAATGTTAACATTAGAGTGATCAAATATTATGCAGCCTTTGAAAAAATCTATTGTACACTCACGAGAGAATGACAGTAAAAAAAAGCAAATAACATCTCAGTATTATTTATAAAAGAGTTTTGACTTCATAAATCCCTAAATGAGTCTTGGGAATTCCTAGAGGTTCCTGAGCTACACTTTGAGAACCATGACTAAGAGCAACAGAAATAAAGTTTAATGTATAAATGAATTTATTTCCCTTGGGGTCTAGTGCTGTACCAAGTCACTTCAGTCATGTCTGACTCTTTTCAACTCCACGGACTGTAGCCCGCCAGGCTCCTCTGCCCATGGGATTCTCCAGGCAAGAGTACTGGAATGGGTTTCCATTTCCTCCTCCAGAGGTTCTTCCCAATGCAGAGATCAAACCTGAGTCTCTGCATTGCAGGCAGATTCTTTACTATCTGAGCCACCAAGGAAGCTCAAATGAAAGTTGTTCAGCTGTGCCCGACTCTTTGTGACCCCATGGGCTACAGAGTCCATGGAATTCTCCAGGCCAAAATACTAGAGTGCATAGCTGTTCTCTTCTACAGGGGATCTTCCCAACCCAGGGATTAGACCCAGGTCTCCTGCATTGCAGGTGGATTCTTTACCAGCTGAGTCACCAGGGAAGCCCAGGGATCTAGAATTAGATGCAAAAGAATATTTATAGTTTCCTGTATCACTAGGTGCATTCTTGAGTGCTAGAAGTGAACCATCTTGGTATATGCTGGGGAGCCCAAAATTTATGATAGAAGAATGGGAAACAAGACAGATAGGAAACTGGAAAATAAAGGTGAAGGAGACTCTGGGCTTTATTAGATGAGGAGAGGCAGTAGAGAAGTTATGTCTAAGCCTTTAAGAGTTCAAATAAATTATGGCAAAAACATTTAAAGACTTTATTTTCAACTAATTTAACAAGGAACTGCGCATATCTGACTTGCTCTTAGATTAGAAACACAAAAGTTGTTTGGCCTAAAATAAATGTAAAAATATATCATGAATTCCTCTGTTTTTACAAGTCCTTATAGACACTTTAGGGCCTTCACTAAATATATATTCAATTAAATTCTGCACAGAAAAGTATGGGGTTTCAGATGATTATCTGAATGATTCACATACGTGAATTAACTAGCTGGAGAGGTCTTTTGCAATGCAATAAAATTCTTTAGATTTAAAAAATTAAAAATCGTATTAGGTGATTAAAGCTTTCTATATTTTTTAGGCGATGACATTGAAAGTTGCCACCTGTCAGGCCTTTGTCTTTAGAATGGTATCCTTCTTCCTATTTCTCATCTACATAATATCTACTCATTCAAGGGTCTGCTCCTCATCTTGGCACCTACTGCAGGATCTCAGATTCTGAAGGCCCAGGAGATAAAACTTCGAGTCCAAGTTCAAAAGCTCATCTAGGACTTGAAGACCCCCCTGCAACCAGGTGGTCATACCGACCTGGCATCAGTGACTCTAGTGATGGGAATCACTACTTCCACAGGAATACTCTGGTTCATTTTTCGGCAATTATAAATTAGGGGGGATGCTTCTTTGCATTTTGTGTCTCTGGAGCTTTTGTCCAAGTTTAAATGAAACAAGAGGTGAAAAAGAGGGACGGCATCTGTCACTGAGATGATGTGATTCCTGCTTATCTTGAGTGCTAGAAGTGAACCATCTTGGTATATGCTGGGGAGCCCAAAATTTATGATAGAAGAATGGGAAACAAACAGATAGGAAACTGGAAAATAAAGGTGAAGGAGACTCTGGGCTTTATTAGATGAGGAGAGGCAGTAGAGAAGTTATGTCTAAGCCTTTAAGAGTTCAAATAAATTATGGCAAAAACATTTAAAGACTTTATTTTCAACTAATTTAACAAGGAACTGCGCATATCTGACTTGCTCTTAGATTAGAAACACAAAAGTTGTTTGGCCTAAAATAAATGTAAAAATATATCATGAATTCCTCTGTTTTTACAAGTCCTTATAGACACTTTAGGGCCTTCACTAAATATATATTCAATTAAATTCTGCACAGAAAAGTATGGGGTTTCAGATGATTATCTGAATGATTCACATAAGTGAATTAACTAGCTGGAGAGGTCTTTTGCAATGCAATAAAATTCTTTAGATTTAAAAAATTAAAAATCGTATTAGGTGATTAAAGCTTTCTATATTTTTTAGGCGATGACATTGAAAGTTGCCACCTGTCAGGCCTTTGTCTTTAGAATGGTATCCTTCTTCCTATTTCTCATCTACATAATATCTACTCATTCAAGGGTCTGCTCCTCATCTTGGCACCTACTGCAGGATCTCAGATTCTGAAGGCCCAGGAGATAAAACTTCGAGTCCAAGTTCAAAAGCTCATCTAGGACTTGAAGCCCCCCCTGCAACCAGGTGGTCATACCGACCTGGCATCAGTGACTCTAGTGATGGGAATCACTACTTCCACAGGAATACTCTGGTTCATTTTTCGGCAATTATAAATTAGGGGGGATGCTTCTTTGCATTTTGTGTCTCTGGAGCTTTTGTCCAAGTTTAAATGAAACAAGAGGTGAAAAAGAGGGACGGCATCTGTCACTGAGATGATGTGATTCGTGCTTGTCACCTGCCCTCTTGTGCTGGAGAGTGTGGATGGCTTGCTGAGCATCTATTCTACGCCTAGTGTGTCTCTTCCCGAAACCAGAGAAGCCACACAGGCCGAAGTGGCATTTCCTGATTTCTTTGCAAGCTGGGGCTGCAGATGTGATTTGGCCGCATTGATCAGAGGAGTCTGCCTGAGATCTGACCCTGGAGCTCAGTTCTCCGAGACGGCGAACTGCTCGCAGAGCGAGCAGGAGAGGCGTAGGCCGCGTCCAGCGCCTTCCCCACAGGCTCACGTGGCAGGAGCCGCAGCATCTCGGCTCTTCCGTGTAGCTCTAGTATTAACTCCTGGAGGTCAGACTTAGAGCTTGTTTTCTGAGGCCCTTCCTGCCTCCAAAGATTCTGTGATCCACTAAAAACTCTATAATAAATCCCTTTCGATGGAACGTGCTAGAAGGAAGTTTGCTCTCTGGATTGAACCTTGGTCTTTACTATTCTTACCAACCCCTAACAACACCCTTCCCGTGACAGGCTTTTGGATAACTGGCCAAAATATCAATTCAACATCTTCCTTTCTCTAGTACAAGCTGGTGGGTTCAGTGACTAGATCTGGACTGGCATCCTTGCCCTGCCATTTATGAGCTGGAGTGTGGATATGTGCGTGCGTGCGTGCGTGTGCATTGTGTGTGTGTGTGTTGATCTGGACAAGTTATTTAAACTTCCACACCTCTGTTTTCTATTTTGTAAAGGGAAGATAACAGTGATACCTAATTAGGTTGTTGTGAAATTAACTGTGATAATCCTTATATCAGGCTTAGGATAGTGTCTGACACGTGATAAGGGCTCAGTAAACATTAGTTGCTACGATTACTGGCATTATCATTTTCACTGAGCTAGTTTCAATGGCCTTGATTTTAAAACACCAGATATACCAACTGAGGATGTATCTGGTTAGCTTCTCAATGTATTTTTTTAAAGAGTAGCTTCCAAAACTGAATTCCCACCTCAGGATGTCTGAAGAATCCAGGAGGGAGTATCATTTCAATATTCTCCTCTGATTGAATGTAATAAAACTGATGTATGTATAATTCACTCTCATGGAGATTAAGATTGATTCAAAGACTTTATTTTCTACTGTTAATCAAGAAATCCCTGCTTTTTACATAGGCAAGCCTTTTGATTTATAATTTTTAAGTTCATTTTGCAGAACTAAGTCTATTATTTAAGTTTGCTGATTATATATATGTGTATAAATTGTACATTATATATAGTATATATGTATACAAATAGCATACATATTGGTCTGATACATAATGAGTTAATTATGCTTCTAGCAAGTTTGATAAAGAAGCAGTCAATTATCTCCTCAAAGTCAATTGTTACTACGTTGAACAGGTTAGATGGGGGATAGAGTGCTGCATCCCTCTGCGTGGCATTTCCCACTGCCATCAGTCCTTTAACAGGATCACCCTTTGGGGTGGATCATTTAGTCATTTCTAAGTCTAACCACACTATCATTTCATCCAAATATCCCTGCAGTAAGATTTTATTTCAAAAGCCTAGTTAAATCCAGATCCTCTCTGCAGTATTTCCCTAATTCACTGTTCTAGAAAATTCATTTCTTACACACCTATATCATAATACAACAAAATATATAGAATAGTTTAATTTTAAACAATGATTAAATGATGATTGTTAAAATTTAAACATTTTTAAATGATGATTCTAACACTGAAAGCATTTCTTCAAGTACTGGGTAAAACCCTGGAGCTAGCCCTCCAAGTCAATTCAGCAATTCTCTATTTCTTTACTCAAAGGATCATTTTGTAATCTTACTTCCACAGAACTCAGTTAATTATAGTACTTCTCTTCCCCTCATTTCCCACTGATAGTGGGACCACCACTTTTTCAGCCCATAGTCCTTCACCTCTAGAGCATATCAAACCCAATTATTAATCTCTTTTGTCATCCCACCTATTCTTCCAGAGCAGTATCTTCTAGCCATGTGACCACCATATGAATCACACATGATTTCTGCAATTTCCTGTAAAACACTAGTTCAGACTCAGGTCTCACCTGCCCTTATGCTATCATTTTAATTACTCTCCTCACAAATATTATCGACTGTTTGTTTTTAGAAGAACACTTTTGCATTTCTATAATTAGAATATGACTTAGCTTTTTAAAAAATAAAATTACTAAAGGATGCAACATTTATTTCTATGTGCAATGTGGTGTCAGAAAGTATACTATC
>SJYC01005578.1:0-45139 GCA_006408675.1 Madoqua kirkii | reverse complement strand
GTGTGTCTCTTCCCGAAACCAGAGAAGCCACACAGGCCGAAGTGGCATTTCCTGATTTCTTTGCAAGCTGGGGCTGCAGATGTGATTTGGGCCGCATTGATCAGAGGAGTCTGCCTGAGATCTGACCCTGGAGCTCAGTTCTCCGAGACGGCGAACTGCTCGCAGAGCGAGCAGGAGAGGCGTAGGCCGCGTCCAGCGCCTTCCCCACAGGCTCACGTGGCAGGAGCCGCAGCATCTCGGCTCTTCCGTGTAGCTCTAGTATTAACTCCTGGAGGTCAGACTTAGAGCTTGTTTTCTGAGGCCCTTCCTGCCTCCAAAGATTCTGTGATCCACTAAAAACTCTATAATAAATCCCTTTCGATGGAACGTGCTAGAAGGAAGTTTGCTCTCTGGATTGAACCTTGGTCTTTACTATTCTTACCAACCTCTAACAACACCCTTCCCGTGACAGGCTTTTGGATAACTGGCCAAAATATCAATTCAACATCTTCCTTTCTCTAGTACAAGCTGGTGGGTTCAGTGACTAGATCTGGACTGGCATCCTTGCCCTGCCATTTATGAGCTGGAGTGTGGATATGTGCGTGCGTGCGTGCGTGTGCATTGTGTGTGTGTGTGTTGATCTGGACAAGTTATTTAAACTTCCACACCTCTGTTTTCTATTTTGTAAAGGGAAGATAACAGTGATACCTAATTAGGTTGTTGTGAAATTAACTGTGATAATCCTTATATCAGGCTTAGGATAGTGTCTGACACGTGATAAGGGCTCAGTAAACATTAGTTGCTACGATTACTGGTATTATCATTTTCACTGAGCTAGTTTCAATGGCCTTGATTTTAAAACACCAGATATACCAACTGAGGATGTATCTGGTTAGCTTCTCAATGTATTTTTTTAAAGAGTAGCTTCCAAAACTGAATTCCCACCTCAGGATGTCTGAAGAATCCAGGAGGGAGTATCATTTCAATATTCTCCTCTGATTGAATGTAATAAAACTGATGTATGTATAATTCACTCTCATGGAGATTAAGATTGATTCAAAGACTTTATTTTCTACTGTTAATCAAGAAATCCCTGCTTTTTACATAGGCAAGCCTTTTGATTTATAATTTTTAATGTTCATTTTGCAGAACTAAGTCTATTATTTAAGTTTGCTGATTATATATATGTGTATAAATTGTACATTATATATAGTATATATGTATACAAATAGCATACATATTGGTCTGATACATAATGAGTTAATTATGCTTCTAGCAAGTTTGATAAAGAAGCAGTCAATTATCTCCTCAAAGTCAATTGTTACTACGTTGAACAGGTTAGATGGGGGATAGAGTGCTGCATCCCTCTGCGTGGCATTTCCCAATGCCATCAGTCCTTTAACAGGATCACCCTTTGGGGTGGATCATTTAGTCATTTCTAAGTCTAACCACACTATCATTTCATCCAAATATCCCTGCAGTAAGATTTTATTTCAAAAGCCTAGTTAAATCCAGATCCTCTCTGCAGTATTTCCCTAATTCACTGTTCTAGAAAATTCATTTCTTACACACCTATATCATAATACAACAAAATATATAGAATAGTTTAATTTTAAACAATGATTAAATGATGATTGTTAAAATTTAAACATTTTTAAATGATGATTCTAACACTGAAAGCATTTCTTCAAGTACTGGGTAAAACCCTGGAGCTAGCCCTCCAAGTCAATTCAGCAATTCTCTATTTCTTTACTCAAAGGATCATTTTGTAATCTTACTTCCACAGAACTCAGTTAATTATAGTACTTCTCTTCCCCTCATTTCCCACTGATAGTGGGACCACCACTTTTTCAGCCCATAGTCCTTCACCTCTAGAGCATATCAAACCCAATTATTAATCTCTTTTGTCATCCCACCTATTCTTCCAGAGCAGTATCTTCTAGCCATGTGACCACCATATGAATCACACATGATTTCTGCAATTTCCTGTAAAACACTAGTTCAGACTCAGGTCTCACCTGCCCTTATGCTATCATTTTAATTACTCTCCTCACAAATATTATCGACTGTTTGTTTTTAGAAGAACACTTTTGCATTTCTATAATTAGAATATGACTTAGCTTTTTAAAAAATAAAATTACTAAAGGATGCACATTTATTTCTATGTGCAATGTGGTGTCAGAAAGTATACTATCTGCTTAAAAGGCGTCTACAATCTTCATTATTAAAAGCCAAATAGAAACATTAAGTTAGAAAAGAAATAGAACATTCTTGGGAGCTTTATAATACATTTTGTGTAAAAATTTGATTTCATGTTTCAAGAAATATAGTATTAAGATTTTAAGATAGTGAGAGTTTAAAAATTAAGAATGATATCCACAAATAACTCCCACCCCACCATGGGTAAATTATTCTACCCTTGATAATTCACAAATATAAAGGAACTCTGTTGCATTTTGTATATAATACTTTCAATGGAACTATGTAGAGTTTAAAGGACATCTATTTTCTCTTCTTCAATGCTAGGTTTTAAATAGTGATCATAAATTCTAAGACTGCATTTATCAGATCTCATCAGTGTTATTAAATGTGATGATGTCTATGAAAGGCCTATGCTATTAAAAATTCAAACTGCTACAATTCTATACAGGAAACAGCATAGCTACTCCTGTTCTAGTAGAGCTATCATATTTGGAGGGCCACCCAAGCAATGGCTTCCGTCTTATGCAATTTGCTTGAGTAACCCACAAAAGTTAATTTTTTAAAAGGATACTATCTTGGATGCATATGTGCTTGGCATTTAGTATATAAATCTTTCAAAGACCAGACTTGCCTTTTTCTGTACAACTAGATTTTCATTTTCTTTCTCTGAATAGACCCATAATGTTCAGGGAAAAATACCAAGAATAATAAATCCAAATCTCTGTATAAAATATACCTTCATGACACACTCAGGCTGGAAATCACAGGAACCAATAAAAATGCAGGCAGCCTACTGATAATGAGGTCAGAAATACAAATAAATTTACTTTTAATGAAGACTGGAGGCATAGTAATCAAAGTGTTAAAATTCATTTCATGCATCTCTCATTTGCTTCTTAGCTGATATTTACCACGCAATCTGTGAGAAAGTAGAGGCCTAAGAAGCTCCAGATAAATGGCTCAATTAATTGACAGAGGTAGACTTCTTTGAGCTGAGCTGGAGCTGTGAGCTCTTTATTAAAAGCACTATTCTGTAGCCCATAACCTTGTTCCTTGACTCCTCTCTGGTTTCCAATTTAAACAAGTCCCCATGCGGCCTGCTCTAAAGGGCTTTGTCTCCCTGTCATTGTTAAGAGAGCTGAGGCATCCTGGAAGTGTGAAATCAGACCTCATGAGTTGAACGGTTCCCCAGGGAACGCCGGACTGCGCAGAAGGTCAAAGTCATGGGCCGGACCATCTAAAAGTGTCTGATCGACGGTCTGTGACACAGCAAGTTGGGGGTGGTGGTGAGGAGGTTGGGGGGGGGTGTGTGTAGGGCTAGACTGAAGAGGACTGAAATTGAACACATCTTAATTAAAGCCCACAGACAGCAAAACAAAATGTTTTCCAGGCAGCCTGTCAAACGGGGCTTAAATTTAGCTCTGCTAATGAATCTGAGCTGCTAACTGTTATTTCTTAAGATAATAAGACTCTCACGGAAGCTGATAAAAAAACTGTAGCATGTCTTTTTCTGCTGTTTTGTTACTTAAATATTTTCCAACAATGAAGACAGTTTTCCTAAAGAAAAACATGGGAAAAGTCTATGCAAATAAAGGGGTAGTAAACATCTCTCTTAATAACTAGTAGGTTTCCAGACTCCGGGGGCTGGTGAGTCGCAAGTCTTGACGTGCAGCCTTGTTCTGAAAAAAGATATGCTCATTTAGTGGGACTGTTTCAATGACAGCTCTGTTAATTGTAAAATTCTCTCCCTCTCTTGCTTTTTTTTTCTTGTTCTCCCTCTATTGTTTCCTGAAAGAGATGTGCATTAATTTGAGAGATCAGTTCACCTGGAGTGAAGAAGTTTTATATGAGTGTACCTTTTAATACAGTGAAAAGGCAGAGCATCTTTTGAAAGGGTTTCACAGTTCTCCCATATCAGTGTTTCTGAAACTGAGTGCCTGGTATCCCTGGGGAGGCTGTGACCTCTTCCTCAGGAGCTCAAAAAAACAACCCAGGGAAAATGAAGGGGAGGGGCTGAGGAGAAGAACCCTTTTCTTTTTCTTCTTTAAGAACTTGAAAGAACCAAGAGGCCAGGTCTAAATACTCTGCAAAGAAAGCCTCACTCAATATAGAAGACTTTAAAATGTTCAGCTGAAAGCAAAAATTAGGCCCCGTCCAAAGAAGAATAATGAGAAGCTAGGAAAGACAAATTCCAACATACAGTGAACAGTTTCCCACCACAAAAAAAAAAAAAATTTCCCCCCTCATTGGTCTTTCTCTCCACACAGTCTGTCCAGCTTCAAGGAATACTTGATTTCGTGGTAGAATCTCCCCCAGTGAACACAGGGCCAGACAGCCAGAAGATTTTGCTCTGATGGTCCAGAGAGACATTAACCTTTTCACTGGTTCCTTGAAAGGTAAGTAAGTTGTACCACACAGTATTTTTCAGTGAATCGAACTTTTTCCCTCCTGAAGAATTTCACTGACCAACTGTGAAAACCAGAGTGCCACTCTCTCAGGCTGTGAAAGGCTGCCCACAATTTGACTGAAATTTCAATCCACTCTTGTGCCTCGTTCAATGCATGCGTATGTGTGGGAGTTGTAAATGGAGGCCTTAACCACCAGAGTTAATCTCTTTTTTAAATCTGTATTAACCTTAATGATTTGAAGTGCACTGTCCAACACTGGGCCATTGAGACTGAAGAAAAAACGACCCTCAACTATCAACAGTTTATTAGGGGCTTAACTGAAGTGACCTACTGTAGTAGCCTTCAGCTGAACAAGGCTATAGGCTTTTTGTGGAAAGGAGAAGAATTGAGGGTTTCATTAAAAAGTAATTTGTGCTTTATACTCACTCATTCAAAGAGAGTCTCAATTGCTCTTTATTCACACAGAGTTAATACAGTATCACAATGTTTCTCAATGAATGTGTTGTAACAAAAGAAAAATTTTACATTTTGAAAGGAAAAAACTCTTTGTAACTGCACTAAGATTGATGGCTACTTAAAAGATTACAGAATCTCTTTTCTAGTGCTCATGCTAAATGATGAAATATTGTAATTTAAAATTTTTTGCTTAAACTGTGGATGCTTCACTTGATATTCTGGTCATTAAACATATTTTAAGAATTGAGTGAAGTTGGTCAAATATAAGTTTGTGTTGTTGGACTTGTCTGGAAAAGTGTTTGGAAACCAACCAAGTATCCTACGGCAACAGCCCTGTTTATATCAGCTCAAAAGTATTTTTTGCTTCACACAGAGAGCTTTAGTGATTTGAAATCTCCCCTCTCCATCCAGAACAGTCCTAAACGGATGCTAATTTGAGCGTTTGTAGACAGCACCACTGATTCTCTTCCCTTTCCTCAAACTGTTGCTAAGTATCTTATAGAGCCTGACTATGATTATCCACTGAGATGCACAACATATTTTTAAAGTTCTACTTTGAAAAAGCCAGAGATAAAGTATACAAAGAGCTTATCTGTGCCCCAAATTTCATGCTAAAGACCAGGAAGGATCAGTATATATTTATATGTATGTATTTATAGGTAAGTATGCATTTATCCTTTGTAGAAGTAAAGACTTTTTTTAAAAAAAATTGGCAGAATATTCAGACATCTGACTTGAATATATGGTCCTTGGTTTTGGCCACCATCACAAATGTCACAAAGACCACAAAGGCCCAAGAGCGAGCGAGGTCAAAGACTGAATTATCCTCTTGCCCCTGAATAGTTCAACATCTCTCTTGTTCAATTCAGAGCACATTAGATTATAAGGTCAGTGTGGAATGAGGAATCATTAGATTTATATCCCTAAAACTGGAAGGAAAAAATGGAGAATCTGTTATTTAGTATTCTCCAAATTAAAGTCCATTTTATCAGATCAAAATTATGTCTCACTGAATCCCTAGGGAAAAGGCAATTGCTAGTCACACTAATTTACATAGAACCATTATGAAAGAAATATACCTATTTTCTCCAGCTTCAACAGAACATGTACTTTAACTTGCATAGTGGCATATAGGCCATCGGGGTGAAAGTAATTGGCATATTCATGAAGTTTCAAAAGCAGTGACAGCTTCTCTCCAAGAGATGCAAACAGATAATTACATTTAACTTGTGTAATGGGCAGGTATCTAAACTTCTGAAGTAAATGGGATTTGAATTTTTGTATAGGAAATTATTGTACTCTCTATAAATATCCAGGGATAGTTCTTAACTCTTTGGCGCTAGTGGTGGGAGCCTGCCTGCCAGTGCAGGAGACATAAACAGACGTGAGTTTGATCCCTGGTCAGGAAGGTCCTGGAGAAGGGAATGGCAACCCACTCCAGTATTCTTGCCTGGAGAATCACAGTCCATGGGGTCCCAGAGTAGGACACAACTGTGCGACTAACTTTCACTTTTGCAACTGCAGGCCAAGAAGCGCCTGGATCCACTGGAAGGTGAAAGAGGCAAGGAAGAATTCTTCCCTGGAGAATTCAGGGGAGCGTGGCCTTGGAAACACTTGGGAGTGTCTAGTCTCCAGAACTATAAGAGAAGGGATTTTTGTTGTCTTAAGCTGCCAAGTTCAAAATAATTTGTTATGGCAGCCCTGAAAACCTACGACACAAAGCGTGCAAGTAAGTCGGGAAATACTAAGCGCTACAGTCCATGGGGCTGCAAAGAGTTGGACACGACTGAAGTGACTAACATGCACCCACAAACAGATGATACCCTCTGACATACTTTTAATTTTAGTCTTTATCTTCAGATGCTTTTAGCCCAACAGTGGCTGCTCCCCTCACTGCAGAAAATACTCAAGAAAAGTGAAGATGCCTCCTGTGATGGTAAATGTCATTGCCATGAATTTCTGAATCTACCTGCTGCTGGGCATCAAAGGCTGGCCAGAGCCTCTGCAGTGTGCAAGCAGCACTGAATTCCTCTTCTGGTTTTTAAGTTCAGGTTCAAAGTGAACAAAAAAGAACAGACCAGTCAGTCAGCCACTCATGTGGACTGTTGGTTCTAATAATGAAAGCTCATAATAAATAAAATCATATTGTCCAGAATTAATTTGGTTACAATCACACAAGAAATAAAATATAACATGAATAAACTTGACATTCACTAATTGTTTAATACAAGAAGCCAAGTCAGTATAGGTGTAAAAAAATTACAGTCTTCTCTCCCACTATTTTCAGGTATGTCTACCTTGAAACAATATCTGACAGTTGTTATTATCTGCTTGGTTAAAAATGAGTTGATAACAACTTCCATAAAGAAACTGTAAAGTCCCAGCATTTTTACTTTTATCATACAATAAGTAGTCACTCAATGCTATGCAAATATTAAAAAATTTAAAAGATTATCATTTTGGAATAGACATCTGCTATTTTAGTTTTAAGGCATGTGATCTTTTAATTAGATTTTGATGCCGTTCCATTAATTAAGGGCAGCAGTGACCACATAATGAGCTTGCAAGCCCTCATTTCGTTTTCTCCGTTTCAAATAACTTAGCTACCCTTTGAGGGTCAACTTGCTGGCCATTCAGAGTGGTAAGCATATTTCTACAAATTATAAGTGGATACTTTCAGGAACAGGGAAGTTTACACAAAAATTGGGCAATCAATCCTATTTATTGTCCATCTTGAGATGGACAATTTAAGGAATTGTATAAATACCTTCCAAATCCTATGAAATTAAACAGTAAGTAAATGCTCACATAGCTGTAAATTTAAAACAATAATTTTGGAAAGTAATGAAATATTTAACATGTTATAGAAACAGCAGTATCCAAATCAGGAAGCTTTAAGACATCATATTGATTTTGGCATTTTTACAGGCCTGTTTCTTGGTTTTCCAGGCCTATTTCTTGAAAAAAGTTTAGAACAATGTAGATGTTTAGTTTAGATCCAGAATTATCTCTGAGATATACCAGGCAATTTGGACAACTAAAGAATTAGATCAGCAACACGGATACCAAAAGTTCATTCCAAGTAATTGAGTGTTATGTATCTAAATTTTTCAGCAAACTATGTAAGAGATTTCATGCATGTTTGAATTACCAGTGTTGATGCTACAATATCACCTGAGGGAAGCTGATACTATTTTAAGAAAAGAAGATAGAGCATTACTACCCAGAGACGCCAAAATGACAAAACCTGAAAGAAATATAACCAATATGTTGACTAAACCTTAGAGAAGGCAACAATTCAAAAGCTCTTTTCCTTTTTACTGTTCCTTTTTAAAATTATGTTACCTTTCTTTTAAACAGCTGAGACAGTATAAAAATCAGGTGGATAGCTAATCTTTGTAAGATCAACACACTTTACAATTTACTTTGATTATTCAGTCAGATGAAATGAAAAAGTTCAGTCATCAAACTATAGACACGGCATGCTGCTTCATACATAGGCAAAAGGAAAAGGGCATGGTTTCTTACCTGTGACGTCAGCAGCCATCAACCCTTCTGCTCTGATCACTTTCACTTGGAGGAAGCCCACATCTTTCAGGTTGTGAAATATCCGCAACGGGCTCTGAAACACCGAAGTCAGTATTAGAAGAGGAAGGTCCTGAAACACCTCGAGGAGTGCTCTGAGAAAATACCAAGTGCTATGGTTGATCTCAGGATGCTGCTGAAATGATCCAGGGATATTTATGTTTCTTCAATAAGGATGCCCTTTTCTACCATCATGAATGTGTACACATACACACATACATTTGTGTAGATAATTATTGCTATGTAAGTAGATTTTTTTAGAGTAAAAAAAATACAACATTGCTTCTCCATAAGTAATTAGCAGTAGATAGTGAACAATGAATAATAAAATATGACATGCCTGCTTTCTTCCATCCATCTCCTTTACCAAAGCACTCCAGGAAATCTTTCATCTATAGGTATGATGGTCTGGAGACTAGTGATTCTTAATAGGAATCTTAGATTGTTGGTTAAGTAACAAACACACTTAAGGCTTTGGGAGTAAGAAAGACAACATTAAATTAATTATTTTTCTACTGTATTTTCTTCTTGGTGAGCTTTGGAAACTGTAGGTGCTAGATGAAGGTTAAAGACGATTTTCTAATATTTAATTCAAAAGATTTAAATATTAGAAAATACCACACACCTTTCAGGCAAAAGACATATATAATCTTTTAAAATAAATCAAGGTGATTACTAAAAATAAATTCAAAAGTAATGGATACTCCTTTCTTAAATTTGTAAATTTATCTGTCATTGTAGTAGGTATAAAAGTATAGAAATTTTGATAGAAGAATCAGACTCAAATGCTAAAACCAATTAATCTCATGAATTAATAATGGTAGAGTATGAATAGTGTAATACCTAAAGGAACTAAAAGAGGGGATACAAAGAAAATAATTCAGAACTCTCATGAACATAGACAGGGAGTAAAATCAACCAATAGTACATGATACACATTTGTTCTGGAGAAGGAAATGGCAACCTGTTCCAGTATTCTTGCCTGGAAAATTCCATGGATAAAGAAGCCTGGCAGGCTACAGTTCATAGGGTCACGAACAGCTGGACATGACTGAATGACAGGACACACACACATTTGTTTATTTGTACTTCAATGCAATTTTCTCATGACAAAATCAGTATTTTTATTCAGTAGATCAAAGGCACTGCTTTATCATAATCTTTAATATGTTTTAAAACTGGAAAGCATTGCACAGTTTCACATAATAAAGTTATCTATTAAAATGTTACTAAAGATCATTGCCATCTTTGTGTTGAGAACATGAGAATACTGAGAAGCACAAGCTTACCACAATATTAACTTTATCAGCCCTGTATGACTAGTCATTGTTTAGACTGAAGCTTTGACCTTGGTACACTGAGAGGAGGAAACACAGATAGATATGTAATCTCATAGCCTAACTTTGTGGGAAGAAAAAAAAATAAAAAGAGTGTTTAGCACAAGGATTAACTCCTAATCTTTTATTGTTTTTAAACAGCTGTTTATCACCCAAACTCTGTTTAAGCTACCCAGATGACAGGGTTTAATAAAAATGCACTTCTCTCTCCATTTAAATTCCTGTAAATTGAGGGTTTAAGAGTGGAAACGTTAGTGAGTGTTATAATTCAGAGATCTATATATAGATTTGTCTTCCTAAGGTGGTAATGGTCAGGTGTGGGAAGCTGCTTCTTATCTCAGAGCTTACTGACTGTTAAGGACAGGTGAGTCTCCTAATCTAACCGTGGAGGGGAGTTTTATCAAAAAGGTTTCTGTCTTTTAATTTTTAGGAACAATTTAGACCTTTTCACTGTGACTGAAGCAGGTATCTGCAGTCCAAGAACCATTTTTATACTGGTAAACTCACTGCAGAGTCACGCTGCTATGGGTACATTAGCTCCAAAGTTCTGTTTTCCATGCCAAGGGGTAATTATTTGAAGGTTTCATTTTCTCTTGTCGGTTGACAGTCACTTATGGCAAATTTCAACTGTTTAGGCCAGCAACACATGGATTATAATAAGAACTCCAAAGGGGAGAAAAAAAAAAGAAGCAAAACACGTAAATGTATCAGTTAAAAAATATAACTTTAAGGAATACTTCATCAAGAGATATTCTGGACTTGTTATTTACGGTTATTTTAGAGGGCCTCTAAACCAGGATGGATTCTGAAGTCAGAAATTTCCATAGCAGAGGAATCTATGATTTGCTGTGAATCCTTTCAGCCCTCAATAGATGGGGAAAGATTGAAATGCTCTGGAGAGGAGTCCTCTTTATTTTTTTAATGAAAGGCTGTATAATATATTTTCTCTATGGCTGCAGCAGCTGTCAGGAGAGCATCTCAGTTCAGCTCTATTACGGGAGAGGCAACACCCCATCCTATGGCATCGGGATGCTCTGAGGGGCCAGCGCTGATTGACAGCTTGTCACCGTGACGTCTTATTCCATCTCTGTTATGGAGAAAATTAATGTCACACCACCAGCCTTATGACTCGCTGTCATCTTAGAACCGCTCACCTTTTATCAATGCTCTAAATAACATTTCAAGCCCATCGTCTCACGGTGGACAATCCGGTCAAGGGACATTAAATCAGATGACTGTGAAATGTCATAATAAAAATGGAATGCTAACAACTTCTTCTCTAAACTAGCTCCTCTGGTTTTTAAACTGTGACAAGGGGGAGCAAGGGTTCAGCATCCCCGTTCTGAAAAGGTCATACAATCGCTCTTGGTCTACTACCCATTATATCCGCCCCCTATTGACCTTCCCTGCTTTCCTCCCTCCAAAAAGGCGGGGGAAAAAATAAAAATGGAATTAGCCATCTTTTTAGAACGTGGTGATCAAATAATGGCCCACACAGTAATGTCTTTAATTTGTGGGGCTTCAATGCTTCACAATGAACCACCGAATGACAGCAAGGGAGAGCCTTCTCAGGGCTGTTTCATGCAAGAGTCGGGGCAAACCACTTACTTTCCTTACCACAACCAGAGCCAACTCAAATTCTTAGGGTTAACCTAACCTTAAAAAAACACGCAAAGTTCTCACCAGAAAACTTACGGATAATTCTCCAAATAAACTCTTTTATATGTTTCTCCAAAACAAGTGATATTTCAGACATCATACAGTATTCATTCACTTTATAATCTATCTAATACAAAGGAAACACTCTGAAACACTGAAATATAGGTGTTTGTCCTTGTATTGCTATGAGTAATCATAATAACATGTGCTGTATTATGTACACTAGCTTCTTAGCAAGTATGATTCTAAAGGGAGATTTAGGCTTATCTTGAACTTCAGGGCTAAAAAAACGTATATTTAAAGTTGGCTCACTTTTTAGTATATTGAACATAATATAATTTGAGAATTAGCTGGGACAGCCACATAATATTTTGCATTTTATTGACATAATAGCTAATATTTGAAAGAAGGCATGGAAACAAATATTCAAATTCTCAGTGGAAATGGCCAATTTGAGGAATTTCATGTAGCAAAATAAGGGAAAAAAATCAATAGTAATTGGATCATTTCTAATTACTAAGCCCATTGTATGATACTAACATATGGGACTGTATCAAGTATTAATCTATCAAATACAATATTATAATACCTAGAATCATTTGTACATTAATATGTGAATTAATTTCTTTACAATTGTTTTAATTCATGAGGCTCACTTTAGGGAATAGGAGAACATGTCTTGGTGGGTACCAAAATGTGAAATAGTTTTCACAACTGCAATTATATATTCGAAGATGTCATACAATCCTTAGGCTCTTAGGTGTTTTAAAAATATATACTATTTAGCCTTGCTAAGTCACCTCTATTAAGCTGTTTATGATAACACCATTGGTGGGTGAGTTGTACAAGCATTAGCAGACAGCTGATTCGGTGCAGATAGCCAGAATAAATTTGCTGAAGTGCACATCCTGCTAATCTGTTTGAAGAATATTGTAGAGCATTAGTACCAGCACTTCATGTTATCTGCACAGCCTGATAAGGTACATCTTTATTAAATTCAGTTATTGGAAGGATGTCAGTCAGCAAACAGGAATATTTTAAAATCTAAAAAAAAATTAGGCAGTTCTTTGTTAGTCAGAGCTTGGTTTCATGACTGAGAGTCTAGAGGCGCCTCCTAAACACCTGGCAGTATTGTACAATACAGCTTTGTAATTTTAAGTGGAAAAGCTTTTTTTTTTTCCCTTCTTCCAGCTTCATGGGTACTGAGACATTCACTTCTTCAAAGCTTCGCTGAGAGAGAACGATGGAGTAAGAGCTCCCCTCTCTGTTGATTCACGAAAACTACAGGGTGGGAAACGCATGCAGTGAGGAAGCTGGGAAAGAGACTGGGCTGTCACATTTGGGCTTGGTAAAATTTGAGAAGGGTACTTAGTGACTCATTCTGCACCCTGTCACTCCACATCTGATCCAAAGGTAAAGAAGCGTCCTTTTAATTATAGTTCACATTCCATAAGTTCAAAACTAAAAGGAGGAAGTGAGGCTTTTCTAAGCAGCTGAAAAAGAAAATGATTTCTGTAAATATCCTCTAGTTATCAAAAGTCTGTTAGGTGCTCAGTCATGTCTGACTCTTTGCAACCCCATGGACTGTAACCTGCCAGGCTCTTCGGTCCATGGGACTCTCCAGGCAAGAATACTGGAGTGGGTTGCCATTTCCTTCTCTATGGGATCTTTTGGACCCAGGGATTGAACTCGGGTCTCCTGCATCGCAAGCAGATTCTTTAGCATTTGAGCCACCAGTGAAGCCCCTAGTTCTCTAGCTACGAGTTAAAAGTTAAGTGCCATCAACTCCATTTCAAATGCATAAAGACAACGAGATTCTAATTTCAATGACAAATAATCAGTGAACTCACTTTACAGTAGTCTTGTGTAAACTTGACTTTCTATCACAGGCTGTTGCCCTGTGTGATAAGAACACTGAGAAGACCCCGAGACTCTAGAAACTGGCTCTGGAAGAGACTGGAGAAAACGCCAGCGATCTAGATATCCTCGGGTAACCCAAGTGCCTCCGCAGAGACCCGCATGGTATTTGCACCTGCCCTGCCTTCTGCTGATTCGTCTGTCAGACAGCTTTTGCAGATGTATTCCTGCCACTCCACGTAAATTATTTACAGCCTCATCTAGTCACCCCTGACCCTGAGGGAGGAGGGTTACATACGTACATATCGCTTCAGTATTTCCTCGCGTTCTTTCTGGTCCTCCCGGGAGTTGACGGAGAGGTCAGAGATGCTGACAGTGGCCGAAGCTGTCAGGGTGACCAGCAAGACCAGGTGCCCCTCCCCTTCTTCCAGCTGCAGTTCCAGCTTGTGTGTCTGCTCCCTACTGAGAGCCGACAGGTCAATCTGGCACCTAAAAACAAATGTTTTGAATTAGCAAGAGGCTTTCAAACATTCTTTTTGGCCACATCAAACACTGGAGGGACAGGCTGCGCAGAGCTATGTGAAAAATAAATCAATGGAAATACCATTTGAACCACTGGAAGCATATTCCTTTCATGTCAGCTGACTTCACAAAATTCAGACTCTGATTATTTTAGTAACTAATTGCTTATTTCTTGTAAGAGGCAAGAAGTGTGCTTATCTGATTTGATTACTACCCATTGCCACCACATTTATAAATCAGCAAGGGCTTTCAACCCCAAGATGGCCCAGATGAGTGAGGCCTTGCTTGTAGAAAGACTAACAGGAGCTGTCTAAACTACCAAGAGTCTGAACTTGTGTTACACTCTAAAAAACATAGGTGTTTTGCAGTTGTTCATAAACGCTATTAAGAGTGAACAGATCATTACTATGAGATGTCAGACGTTTTATATTTTTAAGACCATGTCAGTTTATTCACAGAACACTACACGAATCTAAATTAACAGATCCTCTGAGGACACTGTAGCTCAAGTGTTACACACAAGAGAAACTTTGTAATAACATGGTAGCCCATGCTCAGCCTGCCACACTCTCAGAGTTGAACAAATTCTTTTCATAAAAATGTCAGTTGATTTGGAAGAGAAAGATACTGTGGTAGCCACAGGCCAATAAACTAAGAGAAAGGGGGCTTTTCTATGAGTAAAAGACATTAAAAATAGGAAATAGCCAATGAAAAGGGTAAATGTGGGAATGTCATAAACAGAGTGGGCAGCTATCAGCTCAGCTCAGTTCAGGCCTCAGTCGCGTCCGACTCTTTGTGACCCCACGAATCGCAGCACGCCAGGCCTCCCTGTCCATCACCAACTCCCGGAGTTCACTCAGACTCGGGTCCATCCAGTCAGTGATGCCATCCAGCCATCTCATCCTCGGTCGTCCCCTTCTCCTCCTGCCCCCAATCCCTTCCAGCATCAGAGTCTTTTCCAATGAGTCAACTCTTCGCATGAGGTGGCCAAAGTACTGGAGTTTCAGTTTTAGCTTCATTCCTTCCAAAGAATTCCCAGGACTGATCTCCTTCAGAATGGACTGGTTGGATCTCCTTGCAGTACAAGGGACTCTCAAGAGTCTTCTCCAACACCACAGTTCAAAAGCATCAATTCTTCGGTGCTCAGCTTTCTTCACAGTCCAACTCTCACATCCATACACAGCTATCAGGGAAGATTAAATTTTTGCCCCGTCTTATTCTTCACTCTATTTATTGTTTATTATTTTGCTTTTAAGTTAAACTTTTATGAATAGGGCATCAAACCTGATGGTTGAGCTCAAACACCTCTTTAGTGTGAGTGATTTTAGAAATAGAATCAAAGTTTCACATTTACACGTTTTATTTTTGCCTATCAGAAATGACACGAAAGACGTCCAGACTACAAACATTTGGGAAGAAGAGGAATATAGATGCAAGAAATTAAGAAGAAAAGAAATGTCCTGGTCAGTGACAGAGAATTTGTATGTGCTAGATGCTAACTATCAAGAGAGCAGGATATTTGGGTCTGTATCAAGTCTGGAAAACATCTTCCTAACGTTAGGATGTTTATTGAGTAACCTCATTGTTTCTCCAAACACAACATCCATTTCAAAATACTCTCATGCTGTCTGCTTAAATTCTAAATGACAAAAACCACATCAAATACCTTAATATTCAAATTTTAATTGGAATTAGTTCCTAATAATACTTGGAACAAATTGAGGGTTAAAAATGCAACAGTGAAAGACAGCTAATCAAATGTAGTTTTTAATAAAAAGGAAAAACATAATTTTGATTTTCTACAGATCTTTCCAGCATCTGGCACAGTGCCTAACCTACAATTTATTGAATGTGAATGAATCTTTGGACAAGATTGAGAGTATGACACTGGAGAATTGAATAGCGATTACAGTTCAGATAGTACTCTCTGTTGGATACAGTTGGGACAAAGAAGGGTCTTTCACTCACTTTTATCTATTTCAGTCCTGATCATGCCCTCTTCCTTTGTATGATGCTGCATCTCTCTTAACTTGAAAGTTTTCTGAAGGATTTCCTTCTATGCCTATTACCATTTTTTGTTACTGTTATTGTTTAGTCACTAAGTCATGTCTGACTCTTTGGTGACCCCATGGACTGTAGTGTGCCAGGCTCCTCTGTCCTGGGATTTGCCAGGCAAGAATGTTGGATTGGGTTGCCATTTCCTTCTCCAGGGGATCCTCCTGATGCAGGAAGTGAACCTATGTCTCCTGCACTGGCAGGTGGATCTTTTTTTTTTTTTTTAATCACTGAGGCACCTGGGAAGCTGGTCATTTAGATGTTGGCCTCCTCCTGATTTACATCAGAGTCACTGCATTTAATTCTTTAGAGTTAGGGAAGGTTGTTCTAAAGATGATCTGGTCTAAGAATTGCAAATTGGCAACTTTCAGATCAAACCAGGTGGATGGATTTGCTGTTTTTATTGTGCTAAAAGAGTTTTTAATTTAAATAAGGTTAAATACAAATGCCCTCTGAGTTACTTTTCCCAATATTTTCATTACAGCTGGGCTATTTCACTTAATTCTGTACCTGGTTCCAATTATACCAATATACCATTTATACCAATAGGTATAATGATTTGTGATCCTCAAAGTCGCCTTAATTTACTAGTGAGGAAACCTAGGGCCAGAGAAGTTACCTCAATTAATGGAGATGCACAGTTACTAGCAGAGCCAGACCTGAACTGGGACTCTGGAATCCAAGATCTAGGACTTTTCCTTAACTGATCTGTCATTATTGTAGTTTTTCATCCTGGAGGAAATTTGTGCTGTGTGAAGTGGTTCTTACTGGGTAATACCTGGATTTGTTTTGAAATGGAAAAATGATCTGTTTTCAAGTGCAGAAGTATGTTATTTTTATGCTTTAAAAATATGTATGAACAAGGGAAGACGGCTGCAATTGTTCTTATAAAATAATAAATGAAAAGCTTACGAATTTAATTTTTAAAGTTATGGAACTAATAAAATTTAAATTATCATTATACATTTGTAGGGAGGATTATACCTTTCTGCTGCAACTAGATTTTCAATATTGGGTATATTTGTATAAGTAGTCCCAGGCCCTGTCCTATATTTAATGTTTCAGAATTTTGACTTTAATCATTTTAATATAGAAAATACCTATTTATACAAATATTTTGATAAAAGAGTAAGTGAATTCAAGACATATTTTGCTACTTGAGGTTACTCAGATCTCCTATTCATTTAAAAACTCTGCTCAGGAGATGCCATTTAAAACAAAATGTCACCAATAACTAAGCAAAATTGTCCTGCTAACTTGAGATAATGTCATCATTACAGCATCACTGATATCTGCATTAAATGGGTATCAACTCAAATTATTGCTGGAATTCAGTGGAGAAAAACATTTTGCTGTCAATTTGTAGTTATTGAAAACATGCGTACAAAGGTGGAACTTCTGCAACATAATATATTGTAAAGTGAATTCAGTACTAATTAACACTTATGGGCCAGTATTAGGATTTAAATGTTTGTGTGCTGTCCACAATTCTTGTGTTGAACTCTAGTGCCCAGTGTGATCATATTAAGAGGTGAGGAGCTTGGGAAGTGATTAGCTCTGAGGGTGGAGCCCTCATGAATGGAATTAGTGCCCTTATAAAAGAGGCACCAGAGAGACCTCTCACCCTTCATCATGTGAGGACACAGAGGAAAACAGCAGTTTATAAACCAGGAAACCAGGTGGAAAATTTGCTGCTGCCTTGCTCTTGAATGTAGATCAACCCCTAGAACTGTGAGGAATAAGCTTCCATTGAATATAAGATACCCAGTCTATGGCATCTGCTTCAGTTCAGCTCAGTTCAGTTCAGCCTTTCAGTTGTGTCCGACTCTGCCCAAAAGACAGATTCACCTCTGTTTGGCTTGCCTGTACTACTGTGTCCTCAACAAAGAAAGGATTTGCTGTAGTTTGGTTACAGAAATTCAATGGTCATTCATATGCTCAGAATAAGCAAAAGTTCTTGGTTTTATATTGTTAAGAACAAGAAAATGCAAAATTTTAAAGTACTGAAACAAATTCATGAATTCCCCAAATACATATACTGGGAAAAGAGCTCAAGACTGGGCATCAGATTCCTTTTGTTCTAGCCCTCCATCTATTGCTAATTAGTTGTATGACCTTTTCTTAGACAATTTATCCTCTTGAATTCTAGTTTTCTTATCTGTGATACAAGGTAATTGAACTAGATGAACTTCAAGTTCTCAGAAACCTAAAATTCCACAATTTGTTGCAACTCTGTCCATATTTACAGTTGTTTACATCTTCCTTTGGGTTGGATGATTCACAAGCTGGAACAAGACTGCTGGGAGAAATGTTAACAACCTCAGATATGCAGATGATACCACTCTAATTGCAGAAAAGTGAAGAGAAACTAAAAAACCTCTTGATGGGGGTGAAAGAGGAGAGTGAAAAAACTGGCTTAAAACTCAACATTCAAAAAACTAAGATCATGGCATCCAGTTCCATCACTTCATGGCAAATAGAAGGGGAAAAAGTGGAAGTAGTGACAAATTCTATTTTCTTGGGTTCCAGAATCACTGTAAATGGTGACTGCAGCCAAGAAATGAAAAGATAGTAGCTCCTTGGAAGGAGAGCTATGACAAACTCAGCTATTAAAAAGCAGAGACATTGCTTTGCTGACGAAGGTAGGTATAGTCAAAGCTATGTTTTTTCTAGTAGTCACGTATGCATGTGAGAATTGGACCATAAAGAAGGCTGAGCACTTCAGAAGAATTGACGCTTTTGAATTGTGGTGCTAGAGAAGACTCTTGAGAGTCCCTTGGACTGCAAGGAGATCAAACTAGTCAATCCTAAAGGAAATCAACCCTGATTTCCATTCCTTGGAAGGACTGATGCTGACGCTGAAACTCTAATACTTTGGCCACCTGATACAGAGAGCCAACACATTGGAAAAGGCCCTGATATTGGGAAAGACTGAAGAAGGCAGGAGGAGAAGGAGATGACACAGCATGAGATTGTTAGATAACATCACTGACTCAATGGATATGTGTTTGAGCAAACTCTGGGGATACAGCGAAAGACAGGGAAGCCTAGCATGCTGCAGTTTATGGGGTCACAAAGAGTTGGACCTGACTCAGCAACTAAACAGCAACAACAACAACAACAACAACAACAACATATCTTTCTTTTTTGTAATTCCACACATCAAAAAACGTACGAGAACAAATTCATCTTCCAGGTAATGAAGTATTATTCCTCAGATGTATTATGCCTCCACCCCACCAACGAAAAGAGTCTGAATGGTGATGTAAGAATCTAATCTCACTTCAAAGTGTCTTCTAAGGAGCATGCGTTGGGGGCTGCTTTCGAGTCACCATGGATGGAGGAAGGGTGAAAAATGGAGTGTGGATCCTCCCCTTTGGCTCAAAGAACAGCTCCTCTCACATCTTGTTTTATATCTGGCTTCTACATGGAACTCCTGGGTGGGTCCTCAGCTGCCGGCTTTGTCTTAGCTTTGATTTTGACTGGGTCTTTCCAAGGGCCTGTTCCTCATCCTCCAACTGTGACCAGTCAACTGGGTGTGAGGTCTCCCCTAGGACTGGCCTCGGACGGTCAAAACTCTCACTTGCCCAAGTGGGCTGAGTGCACCCTTGGCTGCCACTGTGCACCTAGGCCCAAACACCACGTGCCCCAGATTTCTGGCCTCTAAGGCCGCTTCTGCCCTTGGATGAAAAGCTGCAGTAAGGAGTCTGTATGGGATCTGGCTTCCTGGTCAACCGCTAAAGACACCAGATGAAACCACATAGACGTTCTCTTCTGATGGGGTGAACTTGATCAATGGCATAGGGAAGGTAACTCCCCCCAACTTTCCCTCTCTCACAAACCATTCCAAAAGCAGGCTTCTCCATCTTGCCTGCCTGTGCGCACGTGATCAGGGGTGCACAGCTGCTGAGCAACCATGGGGTCTCTGAAGCTCCGGGAACGTGGCCAGCCCAGTAACACATCACTGTGCGTGACTCGCTAGTCTTCTCTGCATTGTGTTCTCTCTCTCTCACCCTCAGTGCCTGGGACTGTAGCTCCCATTTAAGCACCAACACCAACACCTCATCACTGCTTCAAGCTCTGTGTCCTAGGGAACCTGTGAGTGAAGTCGCTCAGTCCTGTCCAACTCTTTGCAACCCCATGGACTGCAGCCTACCAGGCTCCTCCGTCTATGGAATTTTCCAGGCAAGAGTACTGGACTGGGCTGCCAATTCCTTCTCCAGGGGATTTTCCAGACCCAGGAATCAAGCTTGGGTCTCCTGCATTGCAGGCAGATGCTTTACCATCTGAGCCACCAGGGAAGCCGTAGGGAACCCGGCCTAATACAAAAACCATTAACATGATTCAATCCTGACAATTACAGATACCCAAGAAGCAAATCTGGCCACGTCCCACTCCTGGCCTCTCACCATCTACGAAAGTTCTTTAGTAAGGCAATGGGATCCTCCACAACCTACCGTCAGCTTGGGTGTTTACTTGTTGATTTACATGTGCTATTTCAGTAATTCCTGATTGTCTGTAATTCTCCCACCATCCATGGCTCACCTGCTTCTTTGTGTTCTGTAGTGAAGGAAGCAACCCCATCTACCTGAGATGATGTATCTACGTATCTTTGCTTGGCTAATTTTTAACTAATTCTCATGGCAATAACCAGCAGTTGTCTTTTTCTGTCCATCTCTTGGTACACCTCAAGGGCAGGCACCTAGTACAACACCTGGAGTACAGCTGGTGCTGTGTAAGAATTAAAATACTTACAGAGGAGGAGATGGAGTTTCAGAGAGGCCAAAATCCTACCCATTTTGATAGTGGCAGAGTCAGAATCAGCATGCAGTTTTTCTCATGCTACCGTTTCTATATTGTCTCCCTAGAAAGTGGATTGGTTTCTTTCCAATGCCCATTTATTAACTATTTATTTATATTAATTGCATTATGCATCAGGCTTCTGTTAAATTTGAGGGTTCAGATTTCTCACATCCTTATCTGCAGAACTACCACACACCCAGTGTGTTGTTTGAGTGAAGTTCTTTGGCTTCAGAGTTTATGTCAGGGATTCAGAACATTAGAGTTTTAATAAAGCTGAATTATTCACTAGCATTGTGATATTAAGCAAGTCACTTAAACTTTTTATGCATCAGCTTTCCTCATTTATGCCTTCTTTTGCATACAGAAACAACAGATGAAAAACTACTGTGAAAAAATGAAAATGCTATATAAACACTATATAGTTTTATTATCTCATATGCCTTAGTTTGATATTGAACAACTTAAGAATTTACTGTCAGAACCGAACTCATCAATCAATTCATTATCAATAGAAGAATCAAAAGAGACTCAAACTGAAAGAGATTTGAGTGTTACTTTCTTTCATTCCACAAATGGGAAATTGAGGCTCAGAGAAATTAAATAATGGTGTTTAAAGACCTCAAAATGGGAAATTGAGGCACAGGGAAATTAAGTGATGGTTTTAAGACCTCAAACCCCATTTCCTGATTTCCATATCAAAGCTTGAAATTTTTTGCTGTTTATAAAAACTATATGCACTTACTTGGCCATGTGAAAGGAATACATCACATTTATTTGGTGACATTTTCCACTAAGTTCAAGGAGAAAATGTTCGGTATTCTTATCACTTTTTTCTCACCACGTTTCTATCTGCCATGCCTAAACCAGTCACCAACCCAGATAAAAGTTTTGTGATTACCACCAGTGATGTACATGTGAAGTGCAGGAAGCAAATGTTAGGCCTATTTGGATGCATTTATGTATTTTTTAATTTAAAAATAAGACAGAAAATTAAAAAAATAAAACTAGGATTCAAGCTTCATAAATATTTTATACCTGCCTTCATACTGGTGGCTTGTGCATCCTGTCACATGCGACCGGCAAGTATCTCGAGTGACGAGCAGGAGCCGCAGGACAGAGGAGCTGACAGTGACCCCTGAACTTGTTGACTGGCTTCCACTGAACCGCAGTCCATATGTATGTGCCCAGGGAGGTGGGTTTATAGATTATAGCATCTAGCTATAACTGAACCAGTTCTTACAAAATGGACAATGACTTTAAAAGATACCAGTCAATTAGGAGGTTGGGATTAACATATACACACTGCTGCTGCTGTTAAATTGCTTCAGTTGTGTCCGACTCTGTGCAACCCCAGAGATGGCAGCCCACCAGGCTTCCCCGTCCCTGGGATTCTCCAGGCAAGAACACTGGAGTGGGTTGCCATTTCCTTCTCCAGTGCATGAAAGTGAAAAGTGAAAAGTGAAGTCGCTCAGTCATGTCTGACTCTTCATGACCCGACAGACTGCAGCCTACTAGGCTCCTCCACCCATGGGATTTTCCAGGCAAGAGTACTGGAGTGGAGTACCATTGCCTTCTCCACATACACACTACTATTTATAACATAGGTGATCCACAAGGATGTACTGCACAGCACAGGGAACTTACTCAGTACTCTGTAATAACCCTTATGGGAAAAGAATATGAAAAAGAAAGACGTATGTGTATGTGTAACTGAATCATTTTGCTGTACACATGGAGCTAACACAACATTGTAAATCAACTATACTCCAATATAAAACAAAAATGAAAACAATAAAAGATCCCTGTAAAGAAACTGTGGGTTGAAGATTATGCTAACTGGACAAGCAGAAGTGAACAGAATGATGGACAAGAACACCCAGAGTTGACACATTTCCTCCTTGCCCAGCTCTGTGTCAGCTACATTATGATTCTGATTTACAAACCAGGGGTGTGGCATAATCAGGTCTAACAAGAATTCCGCCAAAATCAGCTTTAAATTATCAGGAAGAATATCTGCAACAGAAATTTATATCTCCTCTAACAAGGAACTTCTAAGTGTGTGCTGTGCCCTGAAGTACTAGCTCATGATATTACAAAGCCATCCAGATGAGAGAACATTTAAAAACAAAGCTTCTACCCTTCAATAAAAAAATCAATTAATTAAAAAACAAAATAAAACAAAATCAAAGCCGCAGGACAGGAAGACAAGCCTCTATAGGATTTCTTTTGTGGGGGAGAATTTCTAAAAACACAGTTTATGTAATTTGGACCAAATTTATCGATAAAATTAGAAAACTTTTTGAGGTTTATTGTTTGAGAACTTACACTGGTAAAACAAATAACACGTAAGATCTCATATTATAAATCAACATGATAGATAACTCTTTAGAATCTTTGCATTTTAAAGAATTCAACAGGTAACCACTAAAGTTTTTCAAGTTTTACGATGACGCAGGTACACGCCACCTGACATTATAAAGCTGATATTACTGCTTTTCTATAGTCAGCAGTTGTCACTGTCCAACTGTCTTTGGGGAGATGGATTTATCAGAGCATACTTCTATTAATACAAACTTGAGAGGTTCCCCTTCATTGCCTAGAAGGTGAACTGCTTAACATACCCACAGTGGTGCATGGAAGCGGTCTTTGGAAACTTTGTCTATCATATATAAAATACTGCAGTGAGTATAAACTTTCTGAGAAAGTCTTCAGAAGAAAAACTAGTAAGTCATGAAAGAAAATGGATTGAAATCTTAATATATTTGACTTGAGTTTACGACAAACCAAGACAAGAATCAATGACGCTCCATTCTTTTTCAAAACATTATCTACCTCCCAAATGAAATATTTCACTCAGTCCCTAGTAAGGAAAATGGTGAAACACAATGATTCCATTAAAAATTCTCTTCAGTTGGAGTTTTCTGAATAGTTATATTGTGCTTTCAAATTAATAATGAAGCAGAGATTGCTTCTATTCTGATTTAGGTAGGAAGTAGAATAATCACTGTAGTCTTTATATCACAAATAAGAATCACTGCAAATCACAACCTACAGAGTGTCAAACGCTCACATGCAATGTCCTTCAATTAAGAAACTTTAATTTGGTTAATATACAAAGTCAAAGCCTGTTTCCTCATTTTTTACACTGTACCTAGAGAGACGTGTGTGTATGCCTACTCACTCTACATTCTCTTTCCTTTGGCATTAAATTGCAGAGTCACAGATTTATTTTTATGGTCATAGCACTTGAAAGCATTTTTCTTCACCCAGAACTTGCCCATTTGGAATAACTTTTTTTCTTATATATTAATAAGAAAAATTGTGTTAAAATAGAACTTTCTACTGAAGTTTTCATCTGTAGCACTCTGTTGTCGTGGGCAGTATTGAGGTCTTGGTCCTGATAACAATGCAGCAAATAAAGTTAGGAGCAATCCACCAACCGAAAATATATGGGCACCAAATCAATGCTGCTTTAAAGGTAAACAAGCATTTTGCACCTAATAAATAATGCTATAAATCTTGCTATATTGGATTGCAAATAACTCCGACTGAATGAATTGCTTGACATGGGATTTACTTATTCTGCACGTTCATAAAAACAACTTGTTCTCTGACAGCACTCATTCTTAGCAATTTACCACAGCTGTCAGCAGCCAATTTGTTCAGATTACTGCTCTGCATAAAAGTGTAACAATCATGAGGATTTATTAGCTGATTATCGTAAAGGTGGCAGTCCATCTTGCCTGCCAAAATGCAGGTGATCAGAAAGTTAAATAATTACTTGCAGATTAACATTATTTCACCTTCACTTGAATCTGTAGTTCCGCGACAGGTAAAATTTGTTGTTCGAACTTGCAGTGCACACCATCCAAGTGGGTTTACTGCCCACCTGGTATTGTATCAAGTGCTTAATGGCTCCAGAACATACTGAATATAAGACCAAAGTGAAAGGGGCATGGATTATAGAGTCAAGAATCCTGGACGTGAATCTCAGATAAGTTGCCTGAAATTCATACTAGCTGAGCAGTTGCTAAACCATTTGGCTATACCTTAAAAACACCTCACTTTTTGCACCTGCAAAACTGGTAAAATATGAACCAGCCTTGTTTTACCGTAATATTGAGCTAAAGTGCATAATAGTTCCCCTTACCGTGTAAAACATTATTATTGTTGTTGTTTCTTTCCATTTATAGTAAATTTAATTTTTTGGTAAAATTTAACAACCAGATAGCACTAACTCATTAGACATTATGATAAAAAATTATAAATATCTTTGTAAATGGATAGGCATTTTTTTAAAATGTAACCACTCAGTATTTTTCAAGTACAAAGATTACTCAGACACTTTAATACTTTAATTCATTAATTCTCCCTTTTAAATTATATACAAATATCTTTCTTAATTATACTGAAACTCCATACTTTCCACTAAGACATGTAGTTCTAACTGCTGTTGCCTTAACATCTGTTGCTGCTGCTGCTGCTGCTGCTAAGTCGCTTCAGTTGTGTCCGACTCTGTGGGACCCCACAGACGGCAGCCCATTGGGCTCCGCCATCCCTGGGATTCTCCAGGCAAGAACACTGGAGTGGGTTGCCATTTATTTCTCCAATGCATGAGAGTGAAAAGTGAAAGTGAAGTCGCTCAGTTGTGTCTGACTCAGCGACCCCATGGACTGCAGCCTACCAGGCTCCTCTCTCCATGGGAGTTTCCAGGTAAGCGTACTAGAGTGGGGTGTCATTGCTTTCTCCAAACATCTGTTGTCAAATTCTATATTTATTTAGAGAAGGAAGAGCCATAATGCCAGCATTCAGTAAGCTTCAGGTGTTTAAAGTTAAATCTAGCAGATACTTCTTAAGCACCTATTATTTACCATATGCTTTTCTAGGTATTGAGGATGCCAAAGTAAATGATAAAATGGGCAAAATGCATAGTATGTCCAATGGTGATAGACCTTGATGCAGAGAATAAAGCAGGATAAAGGAAATGGGACGTCAAGGAAAAGAAGTTTCACTTTTACATGGAGTTGGGATGGTTTCCTCGCTGGTGTCACACTTGTGCACAGATCTAAAGTAGGTGAAGAAGCTAGACAGGTGGACACATGGAGATGGAGGGAAAGGTCCTGAGGTGGGAAGATGTCTGATGTACTTGAGAAGGAGCAAAAAGAATCCTTAAAAACAGTTAATAGACATCAGCGGAACAGCATTACCCTCCACAGCCAACTTTAAATTTACTCACCAGCTACCAGCCAACTCCCAGAAGTCTCTGACTTCTAAGTGAACAAAGACACATCTTAATTATTTCCACCATATACACATACACACAAACACACAAAGATAATATGTGACATGATAGAGGCACCAACTATACCTACAATGGCAACTGTATTACAATATATAAATGTATTAAATTAACATGTTGTACACTTTCAATTTACATGTTTCATGTAAAATATATTTAAGTAAATTAATTAAAAACAATTTAATATAGACATAGAATGTTGCAACAGTACTTGCAACAGAACACAGAAGACCATGATGATACTCCTGTTACTTTAATCTTAGAACTCAAACTTAATTAGGAGGTAAGTCAGTTCTCTTCTAAGCTATTCTAGGATCAAGGAATTCTATTATGATCTACATTATTTCGACTGTTACCACCAACCTTCACATAAACACATGCCAGTCTACTTGCTTTCTACTTTGATCTAGTAATATATTGTTTTTCAGCAGCAGATAAGTATAAAGTGAGTGATCAAGAGCTTCAGTGGCTTTCTGGCCATCAACTAGATTGAAAATAATGGTATTTGCCATAGTCATTTCCTTTTTCTGCCACAGGCATCTTTGTTAAATTAGCAGAGTATACAATGTCCATCTTTGATTACCTCAGATTCAACAATAATTCCCTTTACTATGCAAAAGGATTCAAACTGATACTCAAAAGTGGTCCTAAGAGTCTTCCTGTCTACTTGCGCTGTTTACTGTAAAAATTATGGGCTCAAATTACTTTCATAGGGAATTATATTTGATAAATGACCAAATGTGAATTTCTTTAGTGAAGCTGATGCCAGATAGTGTTAGTCGCTCAGTCGTGTCCAACTCTTTTGTGACCCCAAGGACTATAGCCCCCCAGGCTCCTCTGCCCATGGAGTTCTCCAGGGAAGAATACTGGGGTGGTTGCCATTCCCTTCTCCAGGGGATCTTCCCAACAAAAATGTAACTGGAAATAAAAGTAAGTCATTCAAAATAAATGAGAGTTTTAGAAATCCTTATAATTCTTTAAAGGTACTATTTTGACTCTCTGTCTAAGCCAGTTTTAATCTAACCGAGATACTGGGAAGCAGAGCACACAGTTGTGTCCATCCAAGCAATAAGGGTGCTAGAGTAGGTCTCCTTGATCCTGCTTATAAAGTTCTCCTGTGTAATAGCCATGGGTATGAAGAAGTCATCCAACAACCTATGCAGAGCCCAAGCCAGAAACTAGTTGCACAGAAGGTCCGTCTAGTCGAGGCTATGGTTTTTCCAGTGGTCATATATGTGAGAGTTGGACTATAAAGAAAGCTGAGTGCCGAAGAATTGATGCTTTTGAACTGTAATGTTGTAGTTTGATCTCCTTGGACTACAAGGAGATCCAACCAGTCCATCCTAAAGGAGATCAGTCCTGTGTGTTCACTGAAAGGACTGATGTTGAAGCTGAAACTCCAATACTTTGCCCACCTCATGAAAGAGCTGACTCATTTGAAAAGACCCTGATGCTGGGAAAGATTGAAGGCAGGAGGAGAAGGGGACGACAGGATGAGATGGTTTGATGGCATCACCGACTCAATGGACATGAGTGTGGGTGGACTCTAGGAGTTGGTGACGGACAGGGAGGCCTTGCATGTTGAGGTCCATGGGGTTGCAAAGAGTCAGACACGACTGAGTGACTGAACTGAACTGAAGCACATTCAACAACTTAAAAAATAAGGGTGGGGTACACTTCCAACTAGAATACTAGTTTATTAGAGAAGGATATGGCCCTGGATGGAAGAGACGCACAGGAGGTATGTGGTAAGGGGTATAGAGCTTCCAAGCTCTCTCAGGGCACACCAGTCCCCCAGCACCTGCGAGGACTTGCACATGTTCTCCAAGCTAGAAACTCCAAAAATGGATTCTTCTCTTTTCCAACTCTTCATGAGACCTTCTTAGCTCCCTAGTTGTCTAGAGCAATCACTATAATCTTCGGAGTGCAATTTATCACTGTTCTCTCAAAAATTGCCAAAACAGGGACAAACCCATAGAAACAAGATGAAGTGGGATACATAGGTCTACCTCTCTGCCAAACATTTCTTAAAATAATTAGGCCTGCCCTTGAAGAATCCATAATGTTAGCAAGTGAGGAAAAGGGAAAAGTCAGTGAAAAATGAGCTGAGAGGACTTCCCCAGTGGTACAGTTGATAAGATTCTACCTGCCAATGCAGGGGACATGGTTTGATCCCTGATCTTGAGAGATTCCACATTCCACGGGGCAACTAAGCCCACACACCGCAGCTACTCAAGCCCAGGTGCCTACAGCCTGTGCTCTGACGCAAGAGAACCCTCTGCAATCAGAAGCCCATGCGCTGCAATAAAAAGGAGCTCCCACTCACTGGAACCAGAGAAAGCCCGCAAGCAGCAGTGAAAACCAGCACAACCAGAAATTTAAAAAATGGGCTTAGAAATTTTCATCATTTCCAAATTTGGAGATTCCTCTCAAAGAAGGAAGAGTCGTTAAAGGGGTAGATGTTATCATGGAAAAAATGGAAAATTGGATAAGGACTTTGTGGAGTGTGGACCCAGAAGTGCAAGAAGCCAATACATTTTATGATTTATGTCATGATTGTACTCATATAAGAAAATTCGAATACAAAGCAATGAGATTGAGGTAGTGAATTACACATGGCAGGTATTCTGATGGTCACCGAATAGAGCTAATGTTGCTAAAAATTATGAAAATGAATGAATTATTCAAGGAATAGCTAGAACAGCATCTACTCGAAATAGCTCATAGCATATTGAGGGAAAAAGAAACAGACGTATTCATAATAAAATGTATTCTGTGTATGAACAGATCTTTACTGTTACTTAAGCTTTCCCTTTCACTTTTCACTTGCATGCACTGGAGAAGGAAATGGCAGCCCACTCCAGTGTTCTTGCCTGGAGAGTCCCAGGGATGGGAGAGCCTGATGGGCTGCCATCTGTGGGGTTGCACAGAGTCGGACACGACTGAAGCGACTTAGCAACAGCAGCGGCAGCAAGCTAGTGGGTACAGCCCAAAGAGAACAAGATAGAACATTAAGAAAACCCTGAAAACAGTATTTTACTAGAGGGAAAAAGCATGCAATAAAGGCTTGCCATTTAAAAAGGATTGAAATGCAACATGGCATAAGATTAGTGGTGTTTTTCTTGTTCCATTTTGTAAGTAAAATATTAAAGGTTAACTGAAGCTCATCTTTGACCTCTCATCCTGTAATCCTATGAAGAAAACTATTGTTTAAAAAATATTTCTTAGAATAGGAAAAAGACAAAAAGATACATACGTTGGGTTGGAGTCCTGTGTTTTGTTCCCCTAGTGTAAAATCCCCTTTATTATGAGTAATGTGTGTGCATTTCTTCAAGTTGTATGTTTAGAGACCTGGAAACCACGTGAACTACAATGAAGGAAGAAGTTTTTAAACTAACAAGTTCTTCTGTACACTGCGTTTTATCTCAGTATTGACATTTCAATGTGTTTTGCTATAAAGACACATATATGTAACTACTGAAAATACAAAAATAGGTGTAAAAGTAAGAAAACAATCATATAATTCAAACAGTTTTTCAAAAGAAGCTTGTCGTGATGCTGAAGCTGAAGCTCCAATACTTTGGCCACCTGATGTGAAGAGCTGACTCCTTGGAAAAGACCCCGGTGCTGGGAAAGATTGAAGGCGGGAGGAGAAGAGGACGACAGAGGATGAGATGGTTGGATGGCATCACCAAATCAACAGACATGAGTTTGAGTAAGCCACAGGAGTTGGTAATGGACAGGGTGGCCTGGCGTGCTGCAGTCGATGGGGTCACAAAGAGTTGGACATGACTGAGTGACTGAACTGAACTGTGCAGAGATGTCATGCAAGCTTCAGAATATTCTTTTCTTCACTGCATTATCAGATTAACATGGATCTGCCTCACCTACACACTTCCTTCACTAACACTTGAACTCCTGGGAGATTTGTGAACTCCTAGGAGATTATCAAGATTCTCTACCTTGTAGGGAGCTGGATGAAACAACACATTTTACGGTCACAACATGCTTTATAAAAAGCGATATTATCTCCGATTACTTTGCACACTATGAATATGCTCTTTGTTCCTTTTAAGCATTGTACATCAAAAGAGATTCCTCTTTCTCAACTCCTATAATGTTCATGCATAATGTCCCGAACATTGGGAGAAAATTTCTGGATATCAAATTCAAGTAGCCTGTCCATCAACTGGTCAAAACTGCCACCTACTGGTCAGTCTTCAAAATCTATTTTTCGGTTCACCCAAGCCTTGCTTTCCCATGGTAAGATTCCTTGCTTCGAAACAGTGAAGATCAGTTATAATACCAGACTTAGACTAATTTTCTTTTTAAAATACTTACCCTTTCTAGGGTGGATCAAAAATACCAAATTGCACAAACCTGCCAATAAAGTCGTCCCTTTTCCCAGCGTCTTTGTCCCAGGCAGTGATATCAATGATCCCGCCTCTCTCTTCATAGAGATGAAAATCAAATTGTTCCCTCCACTGAGGATTCAATGTTTTGGGCATAATCTGGAAAAACCAAAATGTCATTACTATCTCATCAGTATCAGTCTTAAAAAATGCAACTTGAGACATAAATCAAACTTTAGGTACTACCTAGAAAAGCATGTGAGATTTGAATGAGAGCTTCCAGAAATGACGGACATTAGATGCAGCATTTTTACTGCATATGCTCTGAAAGAACTCAAAAAGACACGTCCTAAAGACCAAGAGGCGCCTTCTCTTCATCATGAACAATAGATGAGAGACACAAATTATATAGAAAGGGCAAACAGTCTCTAAGTGAAGTAGCTCACTCAGATAACAGCACTTGTTTGACATAACCAGTTAATGCATGAAGATATAACTCAAAGTCTGTGATCTTATAGAAAAGGTAGATGAGGATTTCTAGAGTTTCTTTCTCCCCCCCTTGCTTCCATCTTACATAGAATTCAAACAGAATGGTGAAGAAAACAGACAACGAAGTTCTGTAGGAGGGGGGAAAAGTAAGTGTTTGGTGGCCAGGCAAACTTTTACCTTAGAATGACAACCCTGAGGTATCATCCCCATTTTATACATGGAGAAACCAAGATCTGAAGTTTAAGTGAGGCCACAGTCATTAAGTTTTAATAGCTAGATTATAGCTCAAGTCTTTGATTAGAGTTTCAGATATCTTGCCCCAAAGCGCCATGCCAAAAACGCTTGTGAATTAATATGAGCATGTGTGTGTGTGTGTGTGTATGTGTGTAATCTCCATGTTGCGTATACAAGAAGTATATCAGATGTGCAATTTTGTACCTTCAAGTATTTAGATAAGACACCTGGTGGAATCAATGAATAAAGTGACCCAATACTGATGTGTTTTAAAATTCACTCCTCATTGGGCTGGACAACATTCATTCATATTTGTTTCGCTATTCTTTCTTTTCAGCAGGAGGGCCTGTAGTGGCCTTTTCTCTTTTAAATGTATGAGAGACAAATCTTCAGATATAAAGACTCTGAAAGCAATGAAGTATGTTATGTGCAGAGGTAATGCAAATGAATCACAATTTTTAAAGTTCATAATCTGAAATTAATCTGCAATACATCATGGAAAGAAAGAGCAGAGAGAGACACATGTCCATAGCTGGGTTTCATATTTCACACCTAAAGAGCAGAACTATAAAAATAAGTAATGCTTTAAGCCTATCAGAACTGGAAATGATGTTAATTGATAAAGGACAAGATGAAAGTGGTCATAGGTATCTATTTTAGGGAAGCAGTACTTTCTTTAGAGTGTTATTATTAAGCCCAATGCAGAAAAAAAAAAAAGATGACACTGGATGGATACTATGATAATTCAAATGTCTCATAACTGGGTTCAGATGAACTCCTGCAGTGTTTGGGGGAGTGGACTGTTTTACTTGTTTGGCCCTCAAAAGCCTAGGCTTCCAGTTTATTAGGATTGTCTTCTCCATATGGTTTCCTATAGGTCAGAAGTGATGTCCTCTCCTTCAGTGGGGACACTCAGCAAGGTGACCCATCAGCCTGCTGACAAATCACTCTGTGGTATTTCTAACTATCTACATTACTGATGAGAAGTCCCTGGGCCAAAAGGAACCTGGGCAGGCTGTTGATGAAATGTTCACAAAAACTGTATGTAAAGGGGAAGATATTCCCAAAGGAGAAAGTGATTTTTAATACAAGAAGGATGTAATCAATTATCCCAAGCTATCAATGGATACTAGCTGGAGAAGCTGATCATTCAAGAGGTTGTGTTTAGATATAACCCAGATAAATGTAACTGTCACATATAGACAACTATGACCTTCGCTAATTATTACTACTTCTGTTTATAACATGATTATTTAATATGTTATTTCTAATAATATGTGTTATTACACAAAGTGTTTACTCTTTCCCTTCCTTCAGCTACTACAACTGATTATTTATTTGGGCAAAGCAATATTTTAAACCGTTTACATACTTGACATATAGTATTCCATCTTCTCAGTAACTTTATTAGGTAGGCTGTATTTTCCTTCTCATTCTCACAGATGAGGAAATGGGAGTATGGAGAGGCAAAGTAACTTGGCTGTAGTGGCAGCAGAAACTTGGCCCTTTGATTTCTGAGTAAAATGTTAAAACCCTGCAATCTTCATCAGTGTAAGTCAGTTTGAATAAAATGGCCCCGAGTACTGCGTGCTGCGTGAAGACTTTCACTGCACATCAAATGATGCTCTAGGTAGTTTCTGTGCTAGAATCAGGCACAGTCAACACTCTCTGAGCATTTTATGCTCCAGGCATTGACTTGGGCTTGCTCCAGCCTTTTTTTTTCCTCCAAAGACAGTTTCTAGTATTATTCTGTGTAATAGATGAAGAATTGAGACATAGAGGAACAGTTTACCAAAGGTCACACAGAACAAAAAGAATGCAATGCAACTGCTGATCCTGTTTCCTGACATAATGTTCAAATGCGGTTCTGTAAAGCATTAAAAAGTGCCCAGTGTTCTCATGTCTCAAAGAGTGTGGCTATTAACCAACCACTGCCTTCCAAGCACTGACGGGAACACAAAAGAGATAGGTCACCTTGCTCTTGTACTTTTGATGCCCAAGTCGGAACTTCACATAGGGGTCACTCAACCCGTTTGAATCCATCGCCTTGAGGTCTCGCCCTTCAATCAATGTGATGCTGACGATTCCTCTCCAAAGGTGTGATTTTCTGTGTACGTCTGACAGACGTAAACTTTGAGTCTGAAACTTGTGGTGAAGGAAGACAGAATTAGCTTATTGTGCTTTAAACCAAAAGACCACATTTGGCATGACCCTTCCCTCTGTTGCTATAGTTTTTCAAAAATAAAAAATAGGCACTTACAGGGTTTTGAAATTAAAAATAATAGATTATTAATTATTTAATAATTATATAATCAACACTGATGATCATCTCATAAATTTAAGGTTGCTGTGTAAAAGAGGTGTGTACCCAAAATAAAGTTTTGTTTTCAACTCAGAATTACATGCAGATGCTTGAAGACTATCGAAGAATATTTGTACATGTGTCAAATATGTTTAGGTTTAAATATGTATAAATATATAAGTATAAAAGGCCTCACTCACATTGTGATATGTAATTTTTAATTGGTAGCAGTTTTTTTCTGTCTCAGCTGCTTCAAAGTTTTTATTATTACAAATCATAATAAACACAGCTAGCAATTGTCAGTAATGAATTTTTAAATCTCTTTTTTCATCTTACAAAAGGATTTTACAGGTGGTTTTTAGTTCTAAGATTAGTTTTAAGTTCTATTCAAGCAATTTAAAAGCTTTTTTATTTCTACAAGGGAAAATAACTGGGTTTCAGCTCACTAAAAAACTAAGGTATAATAGAACAAAATAAACTCAATACTCCTAAGATGTCTTGCTTATGCCTGAAACTTTAATTACAAAATTTTTAAATTACTTATGTGATTTATATTGGCAGGTATAGGTTTCTGGATTTATTTATTAATTTAGTATTTAAACATTTTCTTTAATAATTTTCAGTTGCTCAATTCTAAGACAATATTCAAATCAGTGGACAAATTCAAAATTTAAAAAATTCAGCAAGTCTAAAAATGACCACAGAATCTCTTTGAACTAAACAGCATATAAAACAAACCAGAAAAAGTAGCTAAAATATTAAAGACCTTTTCAATCTGCATTCAAAACCAAGAAGTCTCATAAAAATTGCTATATTTTTCATGTTGTTAAGCACATTTTCTTCCTTTATAGTCATTTCATGAAGAAATTCAATGTTTCTTCCAATCTCAAAGTACTACACTAAATTATGGATTATCTCTATTTCTGGCCTAATTCCTTCTACATTAAAATTACAGTCTATTTTTCATAATTCCCCCTCTCACTCTGAATTCTTACTTTTTCCCTATACCATAGTAGTGCCATAGCCATTTTTATCTATCATCAAAAGTCATGCACTTTAGGATGCTTATTGGGAAAATGAACACTACATTCTTCAAAAGATAATACTTTTAATATTTGAACATTTCCATGGAAATCTTTCCACATCACATTGTATATTTCCCCATCCTGGTGACCAGTAAAGTTTGAACAACTCTGCTTGGGGAGAGGTTGGGGGCTCTGCCTTACTAATATCAATGCAAGGCTTTGCCTACACATCCCTCATCTCCATGAGCCCAGGAGCAATGTCACCTGTGTTCTGAAGAGAAACCGAGGTTACACGGAGCACCTGCACCTTCCACAGGACTCCATACTCCTCCTCAGTGAAGCCCCTCTGCTCCTATCTGATTTATCCACTGGGTTACCTCATTGATTTTGTTTGAACCAAGGATTCATCAGATTAAAATAATTGTTCAGAATTCACCGCACCAAATAATCTTCAAGTTTTCTTTTATTCTATGATTTCATGCTACTTACTTTATATAGTGGAGCAATCCATTTCAGTACCTGTCTGCCTGTCTGTCTGTCTGCTTATCTATTTCTGCTGCTACTGAGACCACAGCAGACTCTAAAGAATCAAGTTGTCAACCCGGGGACTGAAATTTTTGTTAAGGAGCATTAGTACAAAGAAGGAAACAAAGTTTTGGCAAGTAAGAAGAAACAGTTATCTTAGCAAAGACCAAGCAGTTAAAAACTTATTTATATAGAGCTTCAGAATTTGAAAGTGCATATATATACATTATATTCTTCGGTTTCCACTAAGAGTCTATGAAGCAGAAAGGCCAGTACTGCTTTCATTTTACTGATGAGGGATTTGAGGCTCAGAGTGGTTGGCCTAATAAATGATGGATATGTGACTAGAACCAGTATTTCTGACCTTTATTTCTGAGCTTCTTCCGATATTTATCATTAGAGCAGAGACCCTCCCCAAGGTTTAAAAGTAATCATGATTTAAATATATGGTTACTAATAGGTGCTCGCCAGTAAAGGTGAGTTGATTGCATTTGAAACAACATCCTGGTCTATGCTCTCCTACATGGCTAATACATGACATCACCTTCTACTTCTCTGCCATATAAGCACATGTTTTCATGCTTACAATGTTCCAGCTTGCAGATGGATATTCTTAGGACATTTTCTACACACTCTAGCAGCACAAGTCACATGCTGCGGTCGTCAAATAACAGTTGGGTACAATCCAGGTTACAAAGCAACTCTGGTTAGCAATGTGAAGTTAGGTTCTTAAATGGTACTATGTCTGAAACGCTTGCTTGCATGCTCCTCTTGACATGAGAACACGAATCTTTTAAGATGAAAAGGAATGCTTTCCATAGAATTCATCATGCTTTCACAAAAACAGAATGAACTTCATGGAGGCTTTACCTAGTCCCGCTAGTTGTTAGCAAATGCGCTTCTATAACCTGGAGGAACATTCCCAAAGTGACTTGAGAAGCTCAGGGGTAGAGGAGGGAGACAATTTCTTAACAAAACCAGGGCTAATGAATGTGCAAATTAAAGCGACCTGTATAAAAAGCTAAAGGAAAACAAAGGGGGGAGGTCTAAAGACATACTAACCTCATATCATTTTTAAAGTGATTTTTCCCAATATTTATTTTGTTAAATGGTTATTTTCTAAATAGAGACTTGTAATGTAGCTGTGATTTGACAAACTGAATAGTCATAAAGGGGCTTCCCTCATAGCTCAGTCAGTAAAGAGTCTGCCTGCAACACAGGAGACCCAGGTTTGATTCCTGGGTCAGGAAGATTTCCTGGAGCAGGAAATGGCAACCCACTCCAGAAGGAGCCTGGCGGGCAATAGTCCACGAGGTTGCAAGAGTTGGGCATGACTAAGCGACTATGCACACAGGGTCATAAAACAGGTAAATATTTAGCCTATATTTAAATAATGGGAACTTGAAATAAAATTACAAGGTAAAGAGGGAAGATATAAACTTAGGCTTTGTTGATATTCAGTCGCTCAGTCATATCTGACTCTTTGCAACCCCATAGACCGCAGCACACCAGGCTTCCCTGTTTCTTGACCATCTCCCGGAGCTTGCTCAAACTCATGTCCATTGAGTCGGTGATGCCATCCAACCATCTCATCCTCTGTCATCCCCTTCTCCTCCTGCCTTCAATCTTTCCCAGCAACAGGGTCTTTTTCAATGAGTCATTTCTTTTCATCAGGTGGTCAAAGTATTGGAACGTTAGCATTAGTCCTTCCAAAGAATATTCAATATTGATTTCCTTTAGGATTGACAGGTTTGATCTCCTTGCAGTCCAAGGGACTCTCAAGAGTCTTTTCCAACACCACAGTTCAAAAGCATCAATTCTTTGGCGCTCAGCCTTCTTTATGGTCTAACTTTCACATGCATACACGACTACTGAAAAACCATGGCTTTGTCTACACAGAACTTTGTTGGCATGTATTAGAATGTCTCTGCTTTTTAATACGCTGTCTAGGTTTGTCACTGCTTTTCTTCCAAGGAGCAAGTGCCTTTAAATTTCATGGCTGATCTGTAGTGATTTTGGAGCCCAAGAAAATAAAGTTTGTCACTGTTTCCATTATTTCCACATCTATTTGCCATAAAGTGGATGGGACTGGATGTCATGATCTTATTTTTTGAATGTTGAGCTTTAAGCCAGATTTTTCACTCTCCTCTTTCACTTTCATCAAGAGGCTCTTTAGTTCCTCTTCACTTTCTTCCATAAGGGTGGTATCATCTGCATATCTGAGGTTATTGATATTTCTCCCAGCAATCTTGATTCCAGCTTGTGCTTCATCCAGCACAGCATTTTTCATGATGTACTCTGCATGTAAGTTAAATAAGCAGGGTGACAATATACAGCCATGACGTACTCCTTTCCCAATACCAAACCAGTCTGTTGTTCCATGTCCAGTTCTAACTGTTGCTTCTTGACCTGCATACAGGTTTCTCAGGAGGCAGGTGAGATGCTCTGGTATTCCCACCTCTTTAAGAAGTTAAACTTAGGCTACTAGTAGGAAAAGAGACAAGAGTTTAGCACAAGTGGCTACTTGCATCTTCCTAGCGATTTCTGACTGTGTGACTTGGGCACGTTCCTCCCTCTCTGGACCTCAGTTTTCTTACCTTTGGATTCTAGACTACACCAGGCCTGATGGACTACAAGCACCACCCTGTGTGTGTCTGATGGGGGTGGTCAGGGGTGCATGTTGAGGGCCTGAATGTTAAAAAGTACATTCCATAAGCAAAGATTTTATCCACTTAAGATAGTTTTGTTGACTTTTTACGTCAAAGTTTCAGAGGAACATTGTTCACTGGGAAACAAGTGGAAAGTTACAACTAAAACAGGCAAATCTATAAAAGCAGTAGCTTTAATACTCCCCGTGGTAGCTTCTGAATCATTTGCTTCTCTGTTTCAAGCTTGTTTCTTCCATACAGCAAAGTTCTCCAAGTGTGGTCCACAGATCAATGGCATCAGTGTCACCCAGGAACTTGTTAGAAACTCAGATTCCTTAGTTCCATCTCAGAACAATGGAGCCATCAGCTCTGGGGGTGAGGCCCCTTGCTCTGGTGTAACCAGTCCTCACTGGAGGGGTTTTGATGCACATTGAAGTGTGAGAACATCCCCCTCCCATTTTAAAAGTTCCAAGGTACATGTGCACTGGGATTCTCCTATGTTCTAAGAACTACTACTAATTCTATAATTGCAGACATCCATTCTCTGGCATGGATGCTATAAATGCTAATTAAAGTCCTTCTTTAGTCCTGCTTCTAAATTTACTGATTAGGAAAGCACATTGGTCTGGATATTCGGAGCATTTAAAGAGAAAAGTGGGAGGTCCTTGAGAAATTATATGGTTCATCTATTATTTCCTTTGCTAATGATTGTTCTAATAGGATATATCTAAATAATACTATATTAACTGAATGATTGATAACCAGTCAACCAAAAATTACTCATTGAGCACCTAAAGGACAAGGAATGTTAAATACATCAAAGAAACCTTTTAGTAAAACCAACATATTACAGTGGGTTCTTATCTAAGATAATGTTTTCAACTACATCCTTATTGAAATAGGATGCTATTAGAGGACAGAAAGCAAAAAGGAAGGAAGAATAAAAAGGAAAACCAACCCAACTTCGAAGCAAAGAACCAGTTTCGTAAAAGGAAGAAGTACTCTTTGAACCTTTCAAGCAGTAATTCCAAAGTTTTTGTGGGCAATTTGTTGAAATCACCAGGCCTGATCCTCCTGGGTGTGATTCAGTTCTTTTGGGCAGCGCTTTATGTGTTTCTCCTACATATGCACCATGTGATTCTTCTGTACAATGAAGTTGGAGATCCATTCTTTTAAGGAATATCCATCCAAGTTCATATTTAATAAAGAATATCAAGAACCAGGTGACAATGTAAATTTCAAAGTCTAAAGTAATTAGTCAATGACATGTAAGTAAGATTTTAGAATTAGTGAGCTGGCATTTAAACAGAGTATTAGTTTATGTACATTATACGTTGAAACTGAATTCAAGATTTCAATCCCTTTTCATACACATCAAAGATGTTAGGATAGGGGATGGTTTCAGAAGAGTAAGTCAGCTGTGAGAGTTCGCAGCTCATGCAAACTCAGAAGAAAAGAAAAAAATGAACAAACTGGTTGAACTTACTTGTGCATTTCGGTAATGAGCACTCTGAAGCTCTGCTCTGCAGAAGCCCAGGACAGGAGAGCAGGCCTGCCGCATGTCTGGATGGAAATGAACGATCAGAGCCATAGGGGAAATCTTTGGGCAACTCTCAACACCTCATGTCAATCAGAGTTTAGCATCACTCCAGCAAAAAATCATTTGAAAGAAATATGTATTTGCACCTCAAGTCACTGTCAGAAAATGTCTCCTAGCACAATGAAGACAAATGCCAGAGCAACGACAGTTTCCAGCCACTATTTTCTTTATGGTCAAGGAAATAAAGGACAGATTATATGGTGATGGATCCTGCTTGAGTGGTTTCAGGGTTTTGTTAACAGGTATAGTAGAGAAAAGAAGTAGAGCAGGAGAAGTCATAGAAAAAATAATTTCCCCAAGTCTATTGCCCTCAAATTTTTGGAGACTTTTTCCAATGTCAAAATGGTGATAAACTTCCAGGAGAATAAATGTTGCATGGACAGGCAATAATTATGATCATATTAACTGCATCCCACGTGTGAATCTCTTAATATTTAAAGAGATATTTCTAAAGTAACAGAAAATTTACCCACATAACACTTATCTTTGCTGTCTTTGCTGCTAAAAAAAACCAAACCCAAAGTTCCCTTCACTACCAAGACAAAGAGGTGGATAAAAAAGATAGAGCTGAACAAGAAAAAAATGGAAAGAAATTATCATGGTGGAGCTAAAAGTTTCTATTAAATGAATTCTAGAGTGGCTAGACAGTTATTATGATGAGAGTCATCAGCTTTACTAATATCAACAAGGAGGACTGAATTAGGTTAGTTCACACAAAGAAATCAAGATGTATCGAGCAGCTATTAAGTGCTGGAGTTTTCACAATCTAGTGTTTTTCATGACAAGTATTTTTAAGATGCAGAAACTGAGGAACAAAGAAGATAAATACCCTGCTGCTGCTGCTGTAGCTAAGTCACTTCAGTCGTGTCTGACTCTGTGTGACCCCATAGACGGAAGCCTACCAGACTCCACCATCCCTGGGATTCTCCAGGCAAGAATACTGGAATGGGTTGCCATTTCCTTCTCCAATGCATGAAAGGGAAAAGTGAAAGTGAAGTCACTCAGTTGTGTCTGACTCTTCGTGACCCCATGGACTGCAGCCTACCAGGCTCCTCCATCCATGGGAGTTTCCAGGTAAGAGTATTGGAGTGGGGTGCCACTGCCTTCTCTGGATAAATACCCTACCTACCTGATGTCAAATGACTAAAGACTGGCAAAGCAGAGACTTTAATTTAGAATTGCTGATAATTAATTTCTTATTTTTCCCACTACATCTCAATTTTTGGACAAAGTCTAATAAGTTCAACTCAAAAAGTGCATTTAATTTGTATAGAATTTGTTGAAACACTTTGACTTATATTTAGATGAAATACATCCTTGGGTATAGGTTATTAAGAAGGGCTAATCAAAGGCTTAAATAAATAAAAAAATTTCAAGAGGTGATACCTCTAGCATATGTTAAGTAAAAGCAGTGGAGAGTTAGCTGCACTCCATCACAAATTATAGCCTCATTAAAAAGGTGGTGAAGTTACAGAGTTTTGCACATAAATTAAGACTCTCTAAATTCCAATTTTCTTGAATAAAGTTCACTAAATCTGTTCCTTAAAAAACTGGACCACTAATAATAAATTCTTATTATTCTAGATCCTGATTAAAACAGAGAACCAAACCAAAAAAAGTCTATTTGGACTTAACATGTGGCTAAAGGGACACTCAGTTGTACCAATTGCTCCCTGTTGTGTGCAAATAATCCTTGGCTTTTGTTATCCTGGATTTTTTTTTTTTTAACCTGTGTGAAACCTAATCCTTCTAAATGAGACCCAGACACTATGAAACTGGAGTGAAAGACGTAGCCTGTGTCCTTACAATGGTTGTGTGTGGAGACAGCCCTTGCCTCTATTTTCAGCACAGAGGTGCACATGCCTTTATTTAATCAAATGATCCACAAGACACTACAAAGAAGAGATAATGACAGCCGGGAATGACTGTTTTGTGCTGCAAAGCTTGGAGCGTGGAGCAATTATGAGCTCACCCCAGGCACAGGCACTTTCTATCTTTCCCTTTTCCTGCTGAGTTTATTCCAGTGAATTGCACCTGGATGATGAAGCCCAACAAGTAGATTTGTTCTACGGTCCATCCACCCTCTCAAAGCAGGATTGCCTTTACAGAAAACCCTCCCAGCGCTTTGTCCAGTCTGGTCTGAAGTGTCTCATCTAATAATAAAGCTTCGATCCCTTTTTTCTTAGAAGATGATTCAGTGGTGCTATAATCCTTAGAGAGATTCGTTGGTTTTTATCCGTAAACTTTCTTTCCTATGTCTATTGCATCTTGGTTCAATTTATGTTGTCAGGAAGGTATTTCTGTTTACTTCAGATGTTTTAACTATCCTCTCTAAACCTAACTGTGCCCTCCACCAAAATGATCTTAAGCTTTTACTGTATTCACTCAAAATATATACAAATAGAAGCATCATGTAAGTGTAACCTTGTAGGTTTGCTAAAGTAATCTGTAATTTTCTTTCAGTGGTATGGGAAAGAAATAGTGAGTCTTGTAGTTGATTTAGAGAGACAGTTTTTTGAGGTTTTTAACTAAATCTTCATTTTTTTTTCCTGAGGGCCTTATTATTATCATACCTATTGACAGAAATAATACCTGAACTTTTCCTGGGTATGTCATATATTGAGTTGTTCAGGATGTAAGCACTTTTGCACAGGATCACATTCTTGTTTTACAAAGCAAATACCTCAATCTTCTTCTCCTTGGTCTGCAGCGTCTTCCTTCAACCAAACTTTTCTTTGAGCCTACCATAAAGTAGCGCTCTGACTAACTCTGAATTGTTCTGTATTCTATGCACTTTTTTTTTTCACTCATTTCATATTATGATCCATTTCTCCATTTTTTTATATGAGGCATCTTGGCATAGCCCAGCCTTCTCCATTTAAACAATATTAAAATCTCTCTTTAATTCACTGTAATACTCTCATAAGATGGATTGTTCAATTAGCTCTCAGTCATCAGAATCTAAATGTCTAGTCAGTGGAAATAACTGGGAAGAAACTTAAATGTACTAAATATTTGAAAGAACTTCACTGAATTACCATCCTTTAATGGGAAGTTACATGTCTTTAATGAAATCCTGACTTAGAGCAATCCAACTGGTTTCACATATTTTTATTTCTTTCATGAGAAACTTGGTAATTGCCATACCCATTGCTTAATGTTTTGTGTGCTCAGATACCACATTTTGATAAATTATAAATGACAGGCTTTTGGAAAAATTAGAATATCCCTGTATCACTTCACTCTTTCTCTCCATTATTTTGCTCTCAAGGAAATTAAGATATAGCAAGTAGCTACAACATTGTTGAGCCAGTTCTCACCAGGATTCAGCTTCACTCAGTGTAATTCAGGTACCACCTCCTGGACAAAGTATTAATCCTTACATAATAAATAAGCTGACAATTTTTTTCATATCATTTTCTTTTTAACTCCCAAAGCACACATACACTCCTCATATAAGATTTTATCTGAGCTGTTTAGGATTCCTGCATGTCTGAAAATATGGCAAACCTCTTTTTCATACACATCTCTTCCAAAAGTTCATCAGAATACAGACATTGCTTGCACAAAGAGCAATGAGGTCCGTTATAAGAGTGACCTTTGAATGAGAATATGAAAGATCACACTCACTCAAAGCAGACTTGGTCACTGATTTTGTAAAATGGAACCTCAAACACAGCAACATCATAGCCCTCAAACACATCCATCCCTCTTGGATCAAGGATCTGCACAGAAGGGTCACATAAGGCAAGAAGATTTTGAAAGGCTGTCAATGGAGATTAACCAAGGGGCAGCACTATTTATGTGCTGAATGTCTATTCATCAGCCCCAGAAGAACTCTGCTGCTTCAAGTCTTCACCAAAACATTTATTTCTCTGAAATTCAGAAGGGGAGAAATATTTGTCCTGATGATACCATTTAGGCACTTCAGGGCAATGGCACCATGTCTCTGGGCCTTAGTTTGCTCACTGGTAACATAAATGACCCCTAAAGGTTCTCCTATGACTCCATTTGTTTGTAGCTCAGGATATGCTCAGAAAAAAAGACAGTAGATCACTGTAGTGCAGATATAAAAAAGTTATCTTTTAAATTTGCATATTTGATATTCTAAAATAAGACAGATTAAGAGATGAGAAAGGTTAATGAAGAATACTTAAAGATGGATACAACCAAATGGAAAGTACTGATAAGCAGAAGGCTAATTTGGAGATAGAAAGTGAAAACAAGATGCTGAGAAAGTCATTTGAAAGGGAAACCAGAGAAAGCAGCGCTTACAGAGCTGGTCTTGGTGCAAGTCTTCCTAATGGTCATTCTGTACGTCTGCTGCGTGCAGAACACCCACCACCCCTGAATTCCGTTTTCTTGGCAAAGGTGTATGCTGTATGAATCCACTATAACTGTGGGTCTTAGGAAAATGGAGAAAAAAATTGCCGAGAGCTATTTTCCATTTAAGGTAATGGTGTAATTCTAAAAACAGTCACTCTGCGTCTTCATGGATAATGTATGAACATATAAGAGGAAACATTATTTTGCCGGCAATACAGACTAACATCAGTGAAGGCAGTCATCAGGAGACTGAAAGGAAATGAAGAAGCTATAATAATTAAAATAAGCTCATGTAAATACAAGACTGAAAAAAGAAGTGTGTGGGGAGGAGGTAGAAGATGAACAGGTATTGGCTTTTCTTGCTCATTGGTCAAGTCACTGTATGGCTTAAACTAGGACCTGCCCATTGCTTCACAGAGACACCACAGCAAACCTTACAGCTCTAAGAGGAGAAACACAGCTCTCAGTCATGAGCAGGTTTAAGGACCAAGAAAGGAAAATGGCAAAGTCCTTCAAGAGTAGCGTTTTCACTGCAATATCTATTACTAGGTAATCGTGTACCAAGTATGAATTTTCCAAGAGGGAAACTCTTGAAGCTGTAAGTGCATCAGTAATAAGCCGTGCCTTGCACAATGCAGAATTATAACAGAGTTTGAGCTCGTTACGTTTAAGTCATGAAAGCGTAAATAACGTTAAAGGCAACAGCATTTAAAAACATTCTTTGTGGAATTTTTTTGTGAATTTAAATCCAAAGCAGAGTTGCTATTTTCTAATTCATAGGGTTTTCTTTCTAAAGAAAGAACACTCATTATCTAATATGTATATAGTACAAGATCACTGTAATAGAATTACTTCCCCCAAACAGATGGAAGATTTTTTAAGAAGGGGAAAAGCATCTTTATCGACTCTCTAGACAATGCCGCATATTCCTGAAAGATCTGTGGGCCTCTAATTGTTAAGAATTTGGGATAAATCTGGGCCCCCACTGACTTCAAAGCAATATGTTAAACATATGAAGCTCTTAGTTTTTACAAGTGAAGAATAAGGGAGTCACCTAAATGACAGAATAAGAGTTAATAAAAAAGGCAAATGAATACATCTCTCTTTAAAATAGTCTATTTTAAAAAGTGAATTTCTTAATTCACACTGAACTTCCAAATTACTATAATCAGAACCAAAGGTCAAGAATACTGATATAAAGGATGTAGACGTTACCCTCCAAAAGAAAGACTTCACAGAGAAATAAGATCCAAGCACTTCGTTTTCTGAGAGTTCCTAAAAATAAACAAATATTAGCTAAATTTTGAGGTGTTTTGAGCATATTTGATTAACTCATCAAAATTCAGACAAGTAAAAACCTTAAAATGATATATCCTAAAGACACTTTGGATGTTTATGAACTGTAAGTTCTCTTTTGAATAAATCACATTTTAAAAATTTTAATTAAGCTGTCTTGCTCTTATCTAATCCAATGGT
>SJYC01005577.1:0-25717 GCA_006408675.1 Madoqua kirkii | reverse complement strand
GTGTGTGTGTGTGTGTGTGTGTGTGTGTGTGTGTGTACATGAGTGCACTCAGTTGCTCAGCCGTGTCAGACTCTTTAGTGACCCCATGGACTTCAGCTCTCCAGGCTCTCTGTCAATGGGATTTCCCAGGCAAGAATACTGGTGTGGATTGCCATTTCCTCCTCCAGGCGATTTTTCCCACTCTAGGATCAAACTGTCTCCTGCATCAGCAGGGGGATTCTTTACCACTGGGAAGAAAAAGCAAAATATAACACACTTAAAGTTCACACTTTCTCTAAAACGTTAAACCTTAAGTGCATTTTTGAGACAAAGTGAAATTGAAGTGTTTTGTTCCCTTGTACCTGCTGATCCCCCAAACCACTGCCCTGGACTACCCTCTTGTTTTCTACCACCCCCTACCTCCCCCAGGGTTCCTGTACACCCCTTGCACTCTGGGACTGTAGTTTCACTTTCAAAGAGAAAAAAAGCACCTTCCATATCTTATTTATTTATTTATTGTACACTGAGCAGTCAGACAAATGCACTCCACTGTAGGCATAAACCCTGGAGAGAATACTGCTTAACACAAGAGAAAGAATACACTTAAAAGTAGATTTATGGCATGAGCAACAAGCTAGATCTATGAAGATAATGCTAATGCTGAACAGCTTTTTGGGGGGCAGGGAGGACCCCAGGCTCAGAAGGGGCAGGTCTTATTTCTGTTGTTTCCCTTGGGTATTTATTTCCGAATACTTTCTGGGTAACTGCTATTTCCTTTAATATAGCCAGGAAACAGACTCACCTCTGGCATGTAACACACAGATATAGAGGCTTACCTTCTACATGCTTGTCAAGCACCCTGATGTATCACTTAATGCCTGAAACTGGGAAGTATCAGTCAATTGATATTTAATAAAATAACGGTTGTTCAGAATGGTAAAAAAATGGATCATATTGGAACATCAAACATAGTTGCTTGGTGAAAAGTTACTCTTAACTTCCATAGGATATAATTTGCATGCTGCTGCTGCTGCTAAGTTGATTCAGTCATGTCTGACTCAGTGCAACCCCACAGACAGCAGCCCACTAGTCTCCCCAATCCCTGGGATTCTCCAGGCAAGAACACTGGAGTGGGTTGCCATTTCCTTCTCCAATGCATGAAAGTGAAAAGTGAAAATGAAGTCGTTCAGTCATGTCCAACCCTCAGTGACCCCACGGACTGCAGCCTTCCAGGCCCCTCCCTCCATGGGATTTTCCAGGCAAGAGTACTGGAGTGGGTTGCCATTGTCTTCTCCAATAATTTGCATAGAATGGCTTTATTATGGAGCCTCCCTTTCACAAGTAGCATGGAATCAATCATTTGAGTTCTAGAGTATTAGAAAACCCACTAAATGAAGTTAACACTGTTGTTCCAAAGTAAAAATCAGCATTTTAACCCACTGTGTATATATAAGCCCCATATATATATAAGCCACATATTATTATCTGGAGGAGGGTATGGCAACCCACTCCAGTATTCCTGCCTATAGAATCCTCATGGACAGAGAAGCCTGGTGGGCTAGTGTCCTTGGGGTCACAAAGAGTCAGATACAACTGAGCAACTAAGCACATACACATACCTAAACTATATATAAACCAGTTTTAATATTTTATTATAAACCTGAATGGCCAAGCTATGTATATAATGATATCACTCAGCTAAACTGTTAGGTAGACTTATAATTAAGTCATGAAAACATGGAAAATATATGTTAAATTTAAAAACAGATACAAATCACATGTTCTCTGTGATTACAGCTATGTGATTTTAAAAAACTAAAAGAAATCAAACCAAATTGCTAATGCTCATTGCATTCAGATGATAGAATTATGGACCCTATCCAAAGGTTTTCTTCTTCTAGATTTCATAATTTTTTATACTGGGTTAGCTAAAATGTTTGTTAGGTTTTTCCATGGCCAACTCAACATTTAACATCCTTTATACTTACAATGGAAATATATATTTAAATTAAACTATATTATTTGATTGGCATGCTAACAGTCACAACTCTGTGGTATTGGTGTATGTTAAACTTTTTAGAAGAAATTAAAATATTGTATCTAGAAATGGCCTAGGTAATATTCCAAACTCCCCATTTAGGCATTTTTAAAAAATTTCCACTTGAGTGTAGAAAGACAAATTAGAAGAAGGACAGAATGAATGAGCATACTTTAAGAAACCGTGTTATCAAATCTTTAGGACATAATGTCACTAAATCAAAATATAACTAGATGAGGTCACATGAAATCATTCATACAAACAAGCAGCCTCACTCCAAAGCTCTGGAGGGGCAGAGGAAATTGAAATTCTCCTAGGAAGACATGACTCAACCTTCCCCAGTGACACTTGGGAAAATGCTCCAAGGTTCTTTCATGAAAAATAAAACTTTACAAAGTCCAAAAAGTTCCTGTTGAAAAGGGCTATGGACTCTCATGCACCTTAGTTCAAATCCAAACTCAAGTTCTTCATCTATAAAATGGAGCTAATATTGCCTGCAGTATTAGATCTTGATCAGAATTAAATGTTATGGGAAAAGCCCCTAAAATAAGACAAAAATTATTATTTCCTTAGTTCTATCTTCCCTCTTCCCTTAGTGTTTTTCAAAATGTAGAATACCACCATTGCATCAGAATCCTCAGATGTCTGCCACTAAGGCTGACTCCACAGTTTTCTGCATTTTGATCAGATAAATGATCATTAAACACTCTAAAGCTTAAAGATCATTAAAATTCAACTATATTAATATATTTAACTACCTGGTCTACTTCAGACTTGCAAAATAACTTAAAATTATATTTATTTATTTTATAGTCTTGAAGCTGACCCTCAAGGCTAGGAAAGGAAGATCTCAGTATCTCTGTTTTAAGTTAAAAACTGAGATTCTTTGACTTATTCTTCTGAGTGTATCTTTTCATGCATTAGGCTTTCTCTTCATTTCTGAAGCCTCTCCAGTTTCTTCACAGGTTCCTTCGTTGTTGTTGTTGTTCAGTTGCCAAGGCATGTTTAACTCTTCACAACCCATGGACTGCAGCACACCAGACTTCCCTGTCCCTAACCATCTCCCGGAGTTTACCCACAGTCATGTTCCTTTAGGGATAAATAAAACTAGACTCTATGTGGCTCAAAAAGAAAAGAGGACTAAGTGGTTACAAATTAACTTAAACTTATTTAAAATTAACAAGATAAAGACAGTCAGGTAAAATTGATAATTCAGTTATTTTAAGGTAGCCAGTAAGAATAGCACCTTTTACTTCCAAGCATAAGTATTACCTTATGCCCAGATCAACCCTTCACAGGTTTCAATATCTAATTTTTAATTGGATTTTAATTTCTAATTTGGGTATGCAATTCAAAATAATAACCAAAAAAGAAACACTCAGTATTGCTGGAAATAATTTGCACAACTTTATAACAAACAATAGCAATCTTTACATAAAAGTCAATTCTTAAAACCCTCAAACTTCAGAACACAAAAATAAAGCTGCCTTTATATATTTTCCCTTTCAGTTCCAAAAGTGGTTATTTTAGAATAAGTATTCATCCTTAGCTGAATCAAGTAAGCAACAATCACTCAATGCAAATATCAATTTTATATATACTGCTTTCATCCTTCCCTTTTGCTTCTTTTCTAGATTAAAGTAGGACACTATAAATATTCTCATTAGAAAGTTCTGACCAAGGATACTGGCCTTTTCAAGTAATTCAGAAAAAAACCTGGATCATCAAAAGAAACTCTTGAGACACAGCTGTCTTCAGACAGGAGCCACTGGCTGCAAGCCTTGGGTTAAATTCTCCTCCACTTATGTTATTCATGCAAACATGCTCCTTTACCAGATAAACTACAAATACTCCACTGCCAACCAAACTTGCCCCTTCCACTTAGGTCAGAACATTTTTCACATTTTATAGCACAGTAATATCCCCTGCCAAGAAAAACTAGTTCAGACACACTCATTAGTATCTTTGGTTACAAGGGCAGTATAATGCATATATGCTGTTAATAATGGTTCACCCGTGGCTAAGTCAAGATAGGAAAAAAATCCTACAGGTAGATATAAGTGTAATCTGCATTTTCCAAGCTCCTTACAACAATTATATAAAGTCCAGCTCCTTTCTAAATTTTAAATACATATAGAAGCCATGTCTGCATACGGCCACCTATGTAAAAAAGTTTATCTTTTTGTAGTGCAGGTGAAAGAGAAGGTCACTGAAAGTGATCCCTCCAGTTCTCTCTGGCAGGCTAAGTCTCCAAGGGGCACACAAAGGACAAGAACATGTCCACTTGGTTCTTCACAATAACTTCATCTGGATGTAACTTGTGGGGTAGATAATGGGCCAGGGTCATCTCCCAGGCATCAACAAGATATACTCCAACTCCTGAGAACATCTCCGAAGGATGGTGTCCAGCTGAAAGTTATACCAGTCGCTGTTGAAAAGGCTAATCTCAGGTCCCAGCTCTTGGACATTGGCTGTCCGGATGACCACCACAGTCTTAGGGCTTCGGTCCAGGAGCTGGACCACAGCCCGACGGATGTTCCTGAGCCGCCGGATATACACTTCCAAGGGGAAGGTGCTGAAATGAGACCACACGGCTATGGCAACCACTGTGTTCTTCCCTCCCACGATGCCATTCAGCTCATTGGCCACATAACGGAGGTCACTGCTAAAGACGGTCGTGAAGCGGATGGGTGGACCGTGGCAGCGGTATTTGAGAAGGATGTTGTGCTTCTGGTCCACTGCCAGGAATGGGCCCACATTCTTGGGGCTACCCAAGTTAAACTCCACTAAATCTGAAACAAGGAAAAATCAGACTCATAAGAATGGTTAAACAAAGCCATATACTTATATTATTCTTTAGTTAGTGGCTTCAAAGAACAATTTTTTTAAAATAAAAGTAAAACAACAATCAGGAGAGAGATGGGAGGGGACATCTGTATACCTATGGCTCATTCATGTTGATGTTTGGCAGAAACCAACAGAATTCTATAAAGGATTATCCTTCAATTAAAAAAGTAATTTTTTAAAAAATAAAACAACAAAAAGGTACAAATGTAAACACTTATTTCACTTCACCTTGGCGCCCCAACCCCCCACTCCCAGCTTCAACAGACCTTTATTCTAACATATTTATTAAGTCACTCCATAAGCATGAAATTACAAGTAATATCATAGCAATAGATTCTAGACCTCAAAAGCAAAATAACCGGTTTGCCTCTAACTGTTAGGCCAAGAAATCTTCCTGTTTGCACTGACTGACTGTTGAATATCTAAACATCAATTTGACATTTACACATTATTGTTCTAACAGATAAATATTTCTTCCAGGTCAAAAACTATAACTTCGGCTTTTTAACAAACACATAACAGTAACCAAATACCTCTTTTTATAATAAGCAAAAAAAAAAAAAAAGAAGCAACCTTGCTTCTTCTGACTTTCAATTTCACCCTATTCATGGAAAACTCTGTTAATGTCTTAGAAAACTTCTCTCTGTGTTGTAACAAAGAAAGCAGCACAAATTAGAATTCCCTTCACTCCCTCCCCTTTATCTAAGTTGGGTTTCCAAGTCCAGCTCCTCTGATGATTCCAGGAATCAGTGATGATCTTCCCTTATTACCCCTAAGAAAACCTGTATAATTCACAGCTGAACATTGACCGCATGAGGAAAGAGGATTTATCTCATATCCCTAAAGAGTCCTACAAGTGCCTTACACAGACCAGATTAAATAGCCATTGGCAACCCAACTGGATTCACATTGCCTAAGCATCTATTCTGTGCCATCGCTAATGTGTTATAAGCCAGCAAGGCAGGACTTCCCTGGTGGCCCAGTGGTTAAGATTCCACCCTTCCACTGAAGGAGACAGGAGTTCTATCCCTGGTGGTGGAACTAAGATTCCCACATGTTACATGGCATGGCCAAAAAGAAAAGAAAAAAGAAAAAAGTAAATAATAAATTAGCTTCCTAGCTTAAAAAAAAAATGCTCAGATGGGTAAGTCACAGTCCTTGCCCTCAAGGAGTTTACAGTCAATTCTGAACAAGTAACATCAAACTATAATTGTCCCATATTATTTACTTTTAAGGGTTAAAGTTAAGGTTTCACTTTTTTTTTTTTTCCATGAGGTCTCAACCAGGCTCTTCTAGATTCTCATACCTAATTCTCATTCTCATTACTACTTAGCATTTGGCCCCAATTAAATTGCATAAAAGCTCAATTTACCATTCTTTCTTCAGATTAAGATCAAGCACTTGACACAAGGCTTTATCAGGCAAAAATCTGTCTGCAAAGGCTACGGTGGAAAATGAACAAGACACTCAGTGTGATCACTGCTATTAAAGGAAATACCGAGCTCATTAGAACTTAAGAACCAAGCAAATACCGACTGCTGGAAGGCCCTGCCTGGTCAGCACCAAACTTTGCCTAGTATCATGTCATACAAATGGTTTCCCTTCTCCTGCTTAACTTGTCTTTTATCAACTAGAAGTCTGGTATGTCTGTTTCAATTTTTTTTTAAAGGAAATCAAAATCATAATTAATTTTCTACTTTTGGGGGTCATATCTACTTCCTCCTTTCCTTCAAATGAAACTTGAAACTAAGTTGATATAATAAACAGAAGAGAAGAAAGAAAAACACCACACACAACCACTCACAACTGTAGAATTTTGTTTTGTGAAAAGTCCTGTCCATAAACAGCCATCAAAAATAGTTCTCACAAAATGGTACAGATGAACTTACTTGCAAAGTAGAAATAGAAACACAGATGTTAGAGAACAAACTTACGGATATTAAGGAGGGATGGGGGAATGGAATGACTGGGAAACTGGGATTGACATATATACGTTACCTGTGTAAAATAGATAATTAGTGATAATAGATAGTAAACTTAATAGCTAATAAAATAGATAACTATTTTATTATATCAGGGAACTCTACTCAGTGCTCTGTGGTGACCTAAATGGGAGGGAAATCTTAAAAAAGAGGGGATATGTGTACATGTATAGCTGATTCACTCTGTTGTACAGTAGAAACTAACACAACACTGTAAGTCAACTATATTCTAATAATTAATTAAAATGAAAAAAAAAAACCCAGTTCCCACAAAGCTGTTCGTCAGCTCTGTAAACTCTAAGCAGGGTTTTCAGTCCTGCTGCCCTGGATCCGCCCCTCCTTGCTCTATCCACACCCTTTCTGGGAAGAGGAAAAGGCCTCCTGAGAATAAGGGACGGCCCTCCAATGAGCAGGGTTTTATTCCAAGTCTGAAGAGCTGCCCAGAGCCCAGCAGTGAGACCAGGATGCTAAGAAGGCTGGACTGGCCGGACTCCCTCGGTGAGAAGCAGCTCATCTCAGAGTCACACAGCGGACCGACCGCCCAGTGGGTGACACAGGGACACTCTGTTGCCTGGATGCAGTAAATGGAACTACAGTTTGTCTGCCTCCTTCCACTTAAATCTATTATAAACTTGGAGTAGGACCAAACAGAACTAGAAGAGAAACAACGGGAAATGTTCACTTCCATTTCACAGCCTAGAATGTCAGAAGGGAAGACATCTGTGAGGTGAGTGTCCAGTGGCTCATTGCACACTTGGAGAAAGGAGGCCCAGAGAAGCAGATGATTTGTCCAGGGTCACACGGCTCGTCAGTGGTGTGAACTGCCACAGGCAGCCAGAGCTTGCGTTGATGGATGACAGCCCCATCGCTGGTCAGGAACTATCACTCTTCTCTCCAGCATCAGGACCCGCCTTAGCCCTTTGGGGAAGTCAGTGTTCCCTCACCTGGTGCCTTTCTGCAGGTACTGGACTGGGTCTGCTTATTTCAGAGCTGGATCTTGTATATATGGAGTTATGAAACAAAAAGCAAAGTACCAACCTGGAACAAATGTAGTGAGGTATTCAAACCACTGCCTGATTGTCGAGTCACCAAAGAAATGCACCACTTTTCTCTGTAAGCATTCTGTAATGTTGTCAGGGTCATTAAACTGGCGCATCTTAAACCTCCTGGGCCTCCACTGATCTTTGTAATAATAACCAGAAGGAAAAGTTCCTAAGCCTTGAGATAGTTCTAGGCTGTTGGTTTCTGAAAGAAAAAAAAAAAGATATTTTAAAATTCTCTTCCAACAAGTCATACATTAAAAATGTCTAAAGTTAAAACACAATTATGCTCCTCTGTTTGTTAGCCTGCTGGCTATGGGTGACATTTCTGGCTGTCACATCTCAAAGAAATCCCAGACTTTCCCTCTCCTACAAAAAGTTCTCCTTTGCACAAAATGGGTGTGAGGATGTTTGTGGACAGAAGGGGAAAGGGGACATTGAGCATTCCCTGTGATGAAGCATGTTTTTCTCAAAATAAAAGCAGGCAAAAACCAAGGAAATGTGTAGATCTAAGCACTGTCTGGGGTTATGGCTCACCCAAATGCCTGTGAGGCAAGTAACAACTTAAATTAATATTTTACATATACATGGCAGTATTAGTCTTTACTGTTTCTCAGCTCATTCAAAAGTTTCAATCAATGGGTTCCATAATCAAATATTAACTCAGAAAACCATCACTGAACACAGAAAACAAACCAATGACACAAGGTCTTTAGACTTACTTTCCACAACACAAAAGGTTCAAAAGTCCTTATACACACAATAATATTAAAATTGCATCAGGGACTTCTCTGGGGGTCCAGTGGCTAAGACCCCGTGCTCCCAGTGCAGGGGCTGGGGTTCCATCCCTGGTCAGGGAACTAGATCTAGATCTCACATGCCTCAACTAAGATCCAGTGTGGCCAAATCAGAAGAAAAAACTTGCATCAGCGGTGTGCACTCATGCTTGTAGCGTAGTTACACATGATCACACAAGCATCGGGACACCTTTCACAGTGACAGTCAACACCCTTCTTACCAACACCTCCTTCAGAAAATGCCACTGGAATTTTTCAGTGGAAACAGAGCACTTTACATGCTTCAACAGGGAGGCCTAACATTTCCTGCAAGTTTACTCCCAGACACTGTTCTGAGCAATTAAATGTATTATCTCATCGGACGGTCACGATAACCCTTCAAGATAGGTCCTACCTTTGAAAACAGTTAAGTAATTTGACCTCAGTTCCAGAGCCAGGAAGTAGCAAAGTCAGGACCTAATCTAAACAGGTGAGCCCCCACGCCCATGCTCTTAACCACTGTGCTACATCACTTCCCAAAACAAGATGTCTGTGGATACCGGCCATTTTCTTTTAGGCTTTTTTCTGGAAAGTGTACATTTATTCATTTCTAACACTTATTATTCAAGTTTATAATCTTCCCAAAACCACCAATCATTTTGTATCACTCCCTTACACACCCCAAGGTTCAAATCTTGATCATAATCCAGCAATTCTGTAGTCTCACTTGTTTAACCACAATTCAAAATCCAAGTGCTCATATGACTTAGAAATTGAAAGTAAGCAAGTTTCCTACTCATGACAATTTTCAGCTTCTTTGATTTCTTTATTAAAAAAAAAAATTCTACCTCCTTCCAATGCCCATCTGCTTGCTCCAGTTCATTTTTTCTTTTATTTCTTTCTTTTTGCCAGTGCTGGCCTTTGCTGCTGCAGGGGTCTTTCTCTGGCTGTGTCTCCTGGACTCTAGAGCGTAGGCTCCACAGCCCTGGTGCACACAGGCTCAGCTGCCCCTGTGGCGTGTGGAATCTTCCCACCACAGGGACTGAACCCATGTCTCCCGCACTGGCAGGTGGGCTCTTCCATAGTGAGCCACCAGGGAGGCCCCTTCTTTGACTTCTTGATATTATCTATATTACTCAAAGTTATTTTGGTTTTATTCTCTTCAAAGAAGTGCCTTATTTGATTGGAGTGCATATTTCATCCTTTTTCTTAGGCATCTGCAGATTCTTTGCAGGTTCAAGGTCTCAGTTGAAAAGCAAACAGCACTGTAAATGCTTTTGTGGCAAATGCGATTATCAAAGAAAACTGGGGGGTAGGGTAAACATTTGTTTGATTTATTCAAAAGCAATTTCTCAACATGCTACTAAATGAGGCATAACCATGTCATCTCATCTTGCCCAAAGTTCCTTATTATATCAACACATCAAGGTTGCACAGGCCAGATAACACACCTGGGGCCCAAAGAAAATATCTATTGGAATGGGAATCAAAAGTGATTTTAAAGTCACAATTTTTGCTAGGTTAAGTTAGTACACCCAGCTATTCTGTGTTAAGTAAGTGTTACAAAGAAACATGTATATCACACCGGAAACAATTACCATTTCCATTCAAATGTTAATTATATTTACTATCAGAGTTAAGCAAAGCAAATCAATTACTGTACCTCACATTAATTCTTTAAACATGCAGCACTAGATAACAAAAGGTATTTTTAAAGAGAAATATGTATACCTACATTGCCCTCTCATGGTCAACTGGGACAAAAACATTTCCCGACTAACAATTTCAAGCAGTCTGAACTGTTTAAAAAGTCAGCGTTTCTTGGAGCCCAGAAAGAATTTTGATGTAAGTTGTACTGTTTAAGTGGAATAAAATTAATTTAAAAACATAACCAAGTCATTACTCAACTTTATGTTTATCTTGAACATTGATGGTGAAGGAAATTTATACGGCGGTGGTTGTAAAAGCAGACATAAAGATCTTTATGCAAAATCAGAAGACAGTTTTGATTATTTGCAAGTAAGGTCCATACGGGCCTTCTCTAAAATGTCTTGCTGTTGCTGCTGCTAAGTCACATCAGTCGTGTCCGACTCTGTGTGACCCCATAGACGGTAGCCCACCAGGCACCCTCGTTCCTGGGATTCTCCTGGCAAGAACACTGGAGTGGGTTGCTATTTCCTTCTCCAATGCATGAAAGTGAAAAGTGAAAAGGAAGTCACTCAGTGGTGTCCGATGCAGCCCACCAGGTTCCTCCATCCATGGGATTTTCCAGGCAAGAGTCCTGGAGTGGGCCGCCATTGCTTTCTCCGCTAAAATGTCTTGGCTTCTCTTTAAAAGCCCATAGCTTAAATTTTTCTCTAAAAAGCATCACTCCATATCATTCATTAGGCATAATAAGGGCTATCTGGGCCACGAATGGGACTAAATGAGAAAAATGGGCAGAGATAAATTTCCCTAAACCATTTAGAAAGAGCGGTATGAGAGGGACACTGTGTGAAATAAGGGTAGGGATGTGTATGTACCAACACGGGTCCTTTTATTTTTCTGGCAGGGAATTAGAATTCAGGAGGGGAAAGAAGGACAAGACCAAGAAGAAATGGAGGCAGTCAACTCCCTATCTAGGAACTCGAGCACAGGAGCGCCACCTCCAGGAGGTACGGAATGAGGACAGTGTGCCGAGCTGTCCGGCCACACCCCAACCGGTGTTGGAAATGCAAGGAGTGCCTAGCTCCTTAGAGATCACAGTGGTTTGAGTTCTTACTGAACCTTGAATTCCCCCTACAAAACTTTGAGAATTTCATTTTTTTCCCCTTTCTTTTCCCTAAAAGCTAAGCATGTTACACAGGAAGGCTAAAAATGCTGAGGTAGAAATAGCTATAGATTCAGAGAATGTTGAAAGGGACCTCAGAGAATGCTAGTCCAAATATCTCTTAAAGGTAAAGAAAGGAAGTCAGAGTGACTTGCCAAGGTTTCTTAGGGAGTTGGGGAGATGGGAGATGGCAGAGGTGGAACCATTTATAGAGACATACATTTTGTTACTGAAACGGTGGTAGGAGTGGGCTTCCTTTCCCCAAATGATCCCATGGGCAGAGCAGACTGGCGGGATAGAGTCCATGGGGTTGCTAAATAGTCAGACACAACGTTGAGACTAAACAGCAACATGTAGGATACCAATCCTTTGATTTCCTAAGTTAACTGGACCTGGACCTTGGTTTAAGTTCAGTTGCTCAGTCATGTCTGACTCTTTGTGACCCCATGGACTACAGCTTGCCAGGTTTCCCTGTCCTTCACCAACTCCTGGAGCTTGCTCAAACTCACATCTATCAAGTTGGTGATGCCATCCAGCCATCTTATCCTCTGTCGCCCCCTTCTGTTCTTGCCTTTAATCTTTCCCAGCATCAGGGTCTTTACAAATGAGTCAGTTCTTCGCATCAGGTGACCAAAATATTGGAGCTTCAGCTTCAGCATCAGTCTTTCCAATGAATATTCAGGACTGATTTCCTTTAGGATGGACTGCTGGATCTTCTTGCAGTTCAAGGGACTCAAGAGTTTTCTCCAACACCACAGTTCAAAAGCTCAACTTTCTTTATGGTCCAACTCTCACATCCATACATGACTACTGGAAAAACCATAGCCTTGACTAGATATACATTTGTCAGTAAAGTAGTGTCTCTGCTTTTTAATATGCTGTCTAGGTTGGTCATAGCTTTTCTCCCAAGCAGCTAGTGGAGCATCTTTTAATTTCATGGCTACAGTCACCATGGGCAGTGAATTTGAGCCCAAGAAAATAAAGTCTGTCACTGTCCCCATTGTTTCCCCATCTATTTGCTATGAAGTGATGGGACCAGATGCCATGAACTTCATTTTTTGAATGTTGAGGTTTAGGCCAGTTTCTTCACTCTCTTCTTTCACTTTCCAAGAGGCTCTTTGGTTCCTCTTCGCTTTTCTGCCATAAGGGTGGGGACATCTGCATGTCTGAGGACCTTGGTTTACTGGGTTGTTGTGAAAATTCAGTATTATGATGTGCGAAAGTACATTTTTCACTGTAAGGGGCTATACTAGAGTGCTAGAAATATGCTGGACATTCTATAAACACTCTATATCTTGATCTGGGTAGTAACTGATTAACTCATTTCCTATTGCTATGCAAGAAACCAACACAAACTTAATGGCTTAAAAACAAGAGGCAGACTTCCCTGGTGGTACAGTGGATAAGAATCCTGCCAGTGCAGGGGACACAGGTTCTATCAGGAAGATTCCACGTGCCATGAGGCAACTAAGCCGACGTGTCACAAGTACTGAGCCTGCACGCCTACAGCCAGCGCTCTGCAACGAGAGAAGCTACCAAAGCGAGACGCCCGGGCACTGCAACAGAGAAGCCCCTGCTCTCAACCAGAGAAAGCCCGTGCACAGCAATGAAGACCCAGCACAGCCGAAAGATAAACAAAAATTTAATAATCACATTTTACAACAAGGACTGTTTATTTTCCCACAGTTCTGCATGTCAGAATCTGGGCTGCGGTATGGCGGGGTTCTCTGCTCAGGATCTCACAGGTGGAAATCAGGATGTCAGCAGGTCTGTGTTCCTTTCTGAAGGCTCTGGAGAAGAATCTGCTACCAAGTTCATTCAAACCGTTAGCTAAATTCAGTTCCTTTCAGTTGTCAGACTGAGTTTCTCATTTCCTTGCTGGTTGTCAAGCAGGGAATGACCTTCAGCTCCTAGAAACTGCCTACAGTCCTGGCCCAGTGGCCTCCTGCATCTTTAAGACCAGCAATGAAGAATCTCCGGCCCCTGAAATCCTTCTCACACTTTTAATCTCTTTCTTCTAGAAGCACCAGGTCACTGTTAAGGACCTATATGGTTAGGTCAGATCGACACAGGATAATCTCTCTCTTTAATAAAGTCAACTTTGTCATACAATCGAAGGGCATGGATCACTGGGGAGTCACCCTACAAAGATATGTACAAGACGTAAAACTCCATTGTGCTATATGCCTCATATCTGTGTGCTCTACTGTCTATTGGACAAATTTCAATAGAGAGAAACAGTAGAAGCTATAAAGATGTTGATATTTATTCTATTGTTATTAGAGCTAGTTATATACTAAACTTTCATTAAGCTCCCCCCAACACATGAGCTCTAGTTTAGTTGTTGATGAGATTAGAAACCATCAACATGCCTGAGACATTAAGTTAGTGGTCTGAGGACCACAATGTTGGTGCTTATAAAAATCCAGCAATAATTCTGACCCTGGGAAAGCCTGTCAGAAATCAGATGCTTAGCTTTAATAAGGTAGTCTAGTCTAACTGAAAGTTATGTTTCTGTGCTGGAATCATATCCGTGCATGGGGGTGGCACTGGCAATCTAGAGCAAATCCACGAGACTGCCAGAGAAGGAAAATCAGTTAACAAGGAATTGTTAATTCCATACATAGACAAGGAAATTCCTTGGCAGTCCAGTGGATAGGATGCTTTCACTCTGTGACCAAGGTTTGACCTCTGGTGCAGGAACTAAGATTCTGCACGCATGCAGTGAGACCAAAAGAGGAAAAAAAGAAAAAAAGATCCCACAAGCCTTGTAGCGCAGTCAAACTAATAATAAATAAATAAATAACATGTCAAAGGGAAAGTAAAATCTTCAAAGTATAGGATTCATAGGTGGAAATAATAAAAGCAGAAAGACTATGAGCCCTTCCATGGCCTCGGCAAAGAAAATACAAAATGGGTCTGAAATATCTTGTGGTGCTTTCAGAAAGTAAGGAAAGGCTCAAAAAAAAAGTGAAATAACTAATTAAAAGAACGAAAGCATTGTCAAAAGGGCACAGAGCCAAGTGAAAGAAGCTCCCAATTACCAAAACTGGAACAATCTGAACAATAACTGAATTGGATTATAATTCAAAGAAATAGTCAAAATAGTCATGAGCCTATACTGATGAGACTAACAAATGATAAAGAATGGACAACTCTTCCTTACAAAAAAATTCCAGTTAATAAATGTCTTAAGAATGAGAGAGAGAGCAGGTCATCATTAGAACACCACAGAAGTAACTGCTACAGGGAAGATCGGGTGATGAATGCTAAAGTTAGTAGATGAAAGTTTAAACAAAAACAGAATGTTTTACATAGTTTCTGTATTATTAATTTCTTGTGGCTGCTGTAACAAATTACCACAAATTTAGTGGCTGAGAACAACACAAATTTATTCTCTTACAGATCTGACGGCCAGAACTCCAAATTTAGTATCACCGGGCCAAAACTAAGCTGTCGGCAGAGGCACACTCTCTCTGGAAGCTCTAGGGAAAAATCTGCTTCCTTGCTTTTTCTAGAGCTGCATTCAGTGGCTCACAGTCTCTTTCTCCATTACTAAAGCCAAGGTCATGACATCTTCAAATCTCTCTCTGCTTCCATCTTCACATGGCCTTCTGGAGGAAGCCTCCCTCTGCCTCCCTCTTAAAATGACACTTGTGACTGTATTTAGGCTCCACTCAGATATTCCAGTGGAGAAGGCAATGGCACCCCACTCCAGTACTCTTGCCTGGAAAATCCCATGGACGGAGGAGCCTGGTGGGCTGCAGTCCAGGGGGTCACTGAGAGTTGGACACGACTCAGTGACCTCACTTTCACTTTTCACTTTCATGCATTGGAGAAGGAAATGGCAACCCACTCCAGTGTTCTTGCCTGGAGAATCTCAGGGATGGCGGAGCCTGGTGGGCAGCCGTCTATGGGGTAGCACAGTCAGACATAACTGAAGTGACTTGCAGCAACAGCAGCAGCAGATGTTCCAGATACTCTCTCCCCAGCTCGAAAACCTTCACTTAATCATATTGGCAAAGTTTCTTTGGCCATATAACATATAACATCCACAAATTTGAGGGATTAAGATGTGGATATTTTGAGAGTCCCTTGGGCTGGCTGCAAGGAGATCAAACCAGTCAATCCTAAAGGAAATGAACCTTGAATATTCACTGGAAGGACTGATGCTGAAGGTGAAGCTCCAATACTCTGGCCACCTAATGTCAAGAGTCGACTCACTGGAAAAGATCCTGATGCTGGGAAAGATTGAGGGCAGAGAAGGGGATGACAGAGGAGATGAGAGGGTTGGATGGCATCACTGATTCGATGGACATGGGCTCGCAAAGAGTCAGACATGACTGAGCAACTGAATAACAACAACATCTTTAGAGGGCATTATTTAGCCTACCACAGCCTCAAAGTATCTCCCCCAGAATATCATGTAGATACAAAGATGAAAATAATTACTTTACAATGGGAAACCTAGCAGACACCACTTAAACCAGGTGATCAACTATCATTAGCAATACATCTGGATATCATGTACCTCCAGGATACAAGGATACAGTATCATTCCTGTCCTAGTCTTTCCAAAAATGCATAACCTCATCCCACTCATAAGAAAACATTAAACAAACTCAAGTTCAGAGAGATTCTAAGAAATATCTGACCAGTGCTCCTCTGAAGTGTCAAGGTCATGGAAGACAAGAGTCTGAAGATCTGTCACAGTGGAAAGACTAAGGACATATACAATTAAATGCAATGTGGGGTCTGCACTGCATTCTGGAACCAAAAAAATGGACATCTGTCGGAAAACTGATGAAATCCAAATAAAACCTAATAGTTTAGTTAATAATGTTACACAGATGTCCCATTCTTATTTTTGTTAAGTGTTGTGTGATTTCTTGGGCTTCCCTGGTAGCTCAGCTGGTGAAGAATCTGCCAAGCATCTGCCTGCAGTGCAGGAGGCCCAAGTTCGATTCCTGGGTCAGGAAAATCCCTTGGAGAAGGAATAGGATACCCACTCCAGAATTCTTGGGCTTCCCTGTTGGCTCAGATGCTAAAGAATCCGCCTGCAATGTGGGAGACCTGGGTTCGATCCCTGGGTCAGGAAGATCCCCTGGAAAAGGAAATGGCAACCCACTCTAGTATTCTTGCCTGGAGAATCCTCATGGACGAGAAGCCTGGAGGGCTGCAGTGCATGGGATCACAGAGTCAGACATGACTGAGTGACTAAGCACAGCTGTGATTTCTTAAGAAGTTAGTCTGAGGGGAAACTGGGTGAAGTCTATACAGGAACTTCGTACTATTTCCACAACCCTTATTTAAGTCTCAAATAAACAGAAAACAGGACATTTTAAAAAGAGGACAAAGGGAATGACAGAATTAGGGAGGAAGGCAAGGAGTTTTTGGAAAAGGCATGAAACTATTAAGAATGGGATCCCTTCATTTAGGATCTTTGAGTGCCCTCTGCTGGTCACTAAGCTGAACATGATGACATTCCCCTATGCTGGGAATGTTATTACACAAAGTAACTGTCCTTTTCTTGTCCTTTTCTTTTCTTTCCAATTGTTTACCTGCTCTGAAACAGTTTTCTCAAACCCAGGGTACCCTGCTCCTACTGATTTATGGTTTCTTTCTTCCTCTAAAAACCCATCCAAGCCTCACTAGTTACTGAAACTTTCTTTGCTCTAAACAAATTTAGAGTTGTCCAGTGGCTCAGTCATGTCACCCTTTGTAACACTACAGACTGCAGCATGCCAGCCTTCCTTGTCCTTCACTGTCTCCCAGAGTTGGCTCAAATTCATCTTCATTGAGTCAGTGATGCCATCCAATCATCTCATCCTCTGTCATCCCCCTCTCCTCCTCCCTTCAATATTTCCCAGTGTCGGGGTCCTTACCAATGAGCTGGCTCTTCACATCAGGTGGCCAAAGGACTGGAGCTTCAGTTTCAGCATCAGTCCTTCCAATGACTATTTAGGGTTGATTTCCTTTTGGACTGACTGGTTTGATCTCCTTGCTGTACAAGTGATTCTTGAGTCTTCTGTAGCACCATAATTTGAAGGTATCAATTCTTCAACCTTCTTTATGGTCCAAGTTCATATCTATACATGACTACTGGAAAAACCATAGCTTTGACTATATGCATCTTTGTTGGCAAAGTGATGTCTCTACTTTTTAATATGAAATTAAAAGTGTCTTTTAATTTCATGGCTGTAGTCACCATCTGCACTGATTTCAAAGCACAAGAAAACAAAATCTGTCACTGCTTCCACTTTTTCTCCTTCTATTTGCCATGAAGTGATGGGAACAGATGCCATGATGTTAGTTTTTTGAATGTTGAGTTTTAAGCCAGCTTGTTCACTCTTTTTCACCTTCATGAAGACGCTCTTTAGTTCCTCTTTTACTTTCTGTCATTACGGCATCTGCTTCAGCAATACATGAACCGTGAACTTCCAGATGTTCAAGCTGGTTTTCGAAAGGCAGAGGAACCAGAGATCAAATTGCCAACATCCGCTGGATCGTCAAAAAAGCAAGAGAGTTCCAGAAAAACTTCTATTTCTGCTTTATTGACTATGCCAAAGCCTTTGACTGTGTGGATCACAATAAACTGTGGAAAATTCTTCAAGGGATGGGAATACCAGACCACCTGACCTGCCTCTTGAGAAACCTATATGCAGGTCGGGAAACAACAGTGAGAACTGGACATGGAACAACAGACTGGTTCCAAATAGGAAAAGGAATACATTAAGGCTGTCTATTGTCACCCTGCTTATTTAACTTATATGAAGAGTACATCGTGAGAAACACCGGGCTGGATGAAGCAAAAGCTGGAATCAAGAATGCTGGGAGAAATATCAATAACCTCAGATATGCAGATGACACCACCCTTACGGCACAAAGTGAAGAGGAACTAAAAATCCTCTTGATGAAAGTGAAAGAGGAGAGTGAAAAAGCTGGCCTAAAAGCTCAACATTCAGAAAATGAAGATCATGGCATCTGGTCCCATCACTTCATGGGAAATAGATGGGGAAACAGTGGAAACAGTGTTAGACTTTATTTTGGGGGGCTCCAAAATCACTGCAGATGGTGACTGCAGCCATGAAATTAAAAGATGCTTACTCCTTAGAAGGAAAGTTACGACCAACCTAGATAGCATATGCAAAAGCAGAGACATTACTTTTCCAACAAAGGTCCGTCTAGTCAAGGCTATGGTTTTTCCTGTGGTCACGTATGGATGTGAGAGTTGGACTGTGAAGTGCCGGGAGGCAGCATGGGAGATCCCACCCATGACAAGGTCATGCAAAGGAGACCTGACAAGCAAGGCTTCAGGACTCAAGGGACTCCCTAGGCCAATCCCACCCATGGCAAAGGTCATGAGGAAGAGACCTGACGGGCAAGGCAAATCAGGACTTGAAGGACCCCTGGACCTGCTCAAGCATCTATTCCAAAACCAGAGTCTGTTTGTCTTACTATTTTATGCCTTTCACTAACTCCTCTGATACCAGCGAGGGGATATCCCTGACCACCTTTCTCTAAAGAAAATCAACTTAGAGCTCTAGTTAATAAATCTTCTGGGCATAATAGAGTGTTCCAATCCAAACCCCTCTGATGGCTCTCTAACTTGCCTGACAGGTTTATCTGGACTTTTACAACTACACTTGTGATTGTATACAACCTCCCAAACACGAGAGGCACAAGAAGCTTAAATAAAGCCTTTCGAGGAGTCAAAATTATTAGAATGGTATTGGTGAAGGGTCTCATTGTTGAGCCAATGTTTGCTGCCAAGTTTTCATATTGTGTGCATTAATTAACATAATCAATATAGAGAAATATAAGTAGTGGCCTTGATATTAACAACATTAAATTTTGAGTTAATAAATTATTTCCTTGTTATAGCCCACTACACTTTTGCCCTATAGGAAGGTACTTTATTTACTGCTTTCTGAGGTGGCACCAGACTTTGGAAAAAACAACACTTTTAGGGAAAATAAGTTTTCTGGTTGACAGATCCTTATCAGAAAAGGGTCATAAAATGCTAATAGGCCTCCTGGCCAGAAGATGATGTAAATCACCTAAGACCTGTGTATACAGATAGGTATGCAGAAAGAAAGCCTGGTCTTGATAAGGGTCAGGACTGCTGACTCTGCATCTTCCATTATTCTCTATGTACAACTTAGGGTATAAAAGCTCCTTTTGAAAATAAAATTGTGGGCCTTGCTCAGCAAAGCTTGGTCACCCTGTGTCGTTCTTTCCTTCCTCTTCTTCCTTTTCAGGCTGACTCCCTGGAGCACAGGGGGCCTCTGAGTTCACTTCTCTGCCCAGGCTTCTAAGACTCACTTGAGAAGGTGCCCAAGGTGGGACATCTTCCGTGATTTGAGAGGGCACCTGTGGTCTACGTGAACAGAGCAAGTCCCGTGCTGGGGCTTTATTGGCATTCTGTGTAAACCAAGGAATATCAGCCTCTTTCTCTCCTCTTTTCTTAACTGCAATATTCTTTCTTTATCTCTCTCTATATCTCTAAATAAATCTCAGTCACTGATGCTGTCACACTTCAGATACCCTGGATCCAACTGGGAGTGGACCCTGGTAGTGAAGAAAGCTGAGCACCAAAGAACTGATGCTTTTGAACTGTGGTGTTGGAGAAGACTCTTGAGAGTCCCTTGGACTGCAAGGAGATCCAACCAGTCCATTCTGAAGGAGATCAACCCTGGGATTTCTTTGGAAGGAATGATGCTAAAGCTGAAGCTCCAGTACTTTGGCCACCTCACGCGAAGAGCTGACTCACTGGAAAAGGCTCTGATGCTGGGAGGGGTTGGGGGCAGGAGGAGAAGGGGACGACCAAGGATGAGATGGCTGGATGGCGTCACGGACTCGATGGACTTGAGTCTGAGTGAACTCTAGGAGATGGTGATGAACAGGGAGGCCTAGCGTGCTGCAATTCATGGGGTCACAGAGTCAGACATGACTGAGCGACTGAACTGAACTGAAGAATTTTCCAATTTGTTGTGATCCACACAGTCAAAGGCTTTAGCATAGGTAATGAAGCAGAAGTAGATGTTTTCCTGGAACTCCCTTGCTTTCTCTATGATCCAAGAAATGTGGGCAATTTGATCTCTGGTTCTTCTGCCTATTCTAAATCAAGATGTACATATGGAAATCCTTGGTTCATGTACTGTTAGAAGCCTAGCTTGAAGGATTTTGAGCATAACCTTACTAGCAAGCAGACTGAGGGAAATTGTATGGTATTTTGATCATTGTTTGGCATTGGCTTTCTTTGGGGCTGGAATGAAAACTGAACTTTTCCAGTCCTGCGGCCACTGCTGAGTTTTCCAAATTTGCTGACATATTGAGTGTGGCACTTTAACACCAACATTTCTTAGGATTTGAGATAGCTCAGCTGGAATCCCATCACCTTCACTAGCTCTGTAGTAATACTTCCAAAGGCCCACTTGACTTCACACTCACTTCACCAGGTGAGTGACCACACCATTGCAGTTATCCAGGTCATTAAGATCTTGTTTTGTATAGTTCTTTTGTGTATTCTTGCCATCTCTTAATCTCTTCTGCTTCTGTTAGGTACTTACCATTTCTTTCCTTTATTTTGCCCATCCTTACATGGAATATTCCCATGATCTCTCCAATTTTCTTGAAGAGATCTCTAGTTTTTCCCATTCTACTGTTCCCTTCTGCTTCTTTGCACTGTTCATTTAAGAAGACCTTCCTACTGCTCCTTGTGCAAAGCCACAACCACTTCCTGGCTGAACTCTAAGACCTGTCAGGTGCAAGCAAACCATCTAAAGCTCCTCCCACTGGCCATCCCACTGGACAACTGGGGACATCACGGGGTCACAGGGTACCCATCCAAGCCAGGGTACCCTGCTCCTACTGATTCATGGTTTCTTTCATCTTCTAAAAACCCATCAAAAGCCTCACTAGTGACTGAATCTAGTGAGCTAGACAATCAGGGCTGTAGAACAGAGGGTCAGAAGTGTTGGTGAGTCAGAGCTTCCAGAAGTGACAGATGTGAGAGTGTAAGGGATACAGTATACTGGCGGTACCATGGTTACTGACACTCGACTATGGGATTGAGGGCCTGGCCAATAAAAGGCAAGCAGTTTCCATTCATGATGTGTCACATTTGCATCCTCTAAAATTAGGAACTCACTGGGTTCAAGTAAATCGAATACAGTTCTTCATTAGGAAAAGATGGGGATTGCTTGTGGCAACTGACAGTGAATACCAGAAATACAGACTGGCAGAGTTCTGCCTGCATCTAGACCACAAGTTTTATTTAGTCCACACAATTTTTTTTTTAAGTTTTTAACAGGATGCCAATGTTTTCAAAAATGGAGATGCACATTCAAAAATTAAGACTTCAGGTTTTGAATTAAAAAAAAAAAAAATCTTTTGGCCTGGCTGTGTTGGGTCCACATTGTTGCCTATCAGCCATGTGTAGGAACTGAGGGGCTGCCGCCTTTTGGTGGTCCCTGCTTGCAGTTCCTTCCCACCACTTACACAAGGTGTGTGTGTATGGCCGATACTCACACTGCTAGGTTCAGGTGTATTCTACACCTCGTCTCTGTGGCATCAGTGTTTGCACTCTCTGCTTTGTGGGATACTACATTCATGCTTTCAGCAGCTAAAAGGACCTCATCTTCCCTCTGCACTTGATCTTAGCCAAAAGGCCAAGAAGTGACCACCTTCCAATATATAAGCTCCTTAATAATACTCATCCTTGGGACTTCCCTGGTGGTCCAGTGGCTAAGACGCTGCACTCCCAATGCAAGGGGCCCAGGATCGATCCCTGGTCAGAGAACTAGATCCCACATGCCACAACTAAGAGTTCACATGCCTCAACCAAGACCTGACAAAGCCAAATAAATTAAAAAATAATAATAAAGTGACTATAGCTCATTATAACTATTCTGCAAAAAACAAAACACATATATTTCGTCTTCTAAATTTCATTCTTTTACTCTTAATAATATCCTGTACCAATGGATCAGAATCACCTGGAAGGTTTGTTAAAACACAAACTATGCCCAGTAGTAACCAGGGCAGATTAAAGGGGGGCTTTATATCTTCAATGAAACTCAGAGACTCAACACACTGAGCAGGAAAAACAACAAATCACCACATTCGCTCCTTTTACCTTTTATATTCCTGGGAATCACAGTCACCCAATCAGGTCCACTGGAGTTGATTGGCATTTTGATATTGACACCACTTGAAAGAGGAATAAAAAGAGTACAAGCTCAAATTCTTTTAATTTAAGGAATAAATTTATTTATTTAAATTTAGGAACATTTATTTTTCGACATGTACCTTTATTTGCAAACTTTTAAATAGATGGGATTTCAAAGAGCTTTCTAAAGATGAAGTATCCTTATAAATGTTAATTCATACAACTGATAATTAATAAATTAGGTATCTTATAATAAGCAGGTTATACAGGCACATAAACTGAATAAGAATTAAACTGGTTCTTAATTTTTCACTGCATCACCCTTAGGTTGCAAACTCCAAAATGACAAATTCTGTTTGAATCACTTAATCCCTTGGACCCAAGAGAATGGCTCACACTGATGACAATGTCTACTTTGTCACTACTTGGCTTTCAGGCTGCAAGACTATGGAGCATTAAGTCAGATTCCTTAAGCCTTGCCTAGAGCGGAATCCTAACTGGGGACTCATCCATCGCTCAAATGATCAATGTCAATCTTTCTCTCTCCTTTTTAGTTAGCCTAATGCAAAATTTCAGATTTTTAACAGAGTAAAAATGCAAAAAATAAAGTCTATATCAGGATTCTGTCAAATGTTTTGTTTTAAAAAACCTATGCCACCTCAAACACTTTCCCAGCAAACTTCTAAGTAAGTAGAATTTTTAAAATGACTCTACTACAGATCTGGAGGGTTCTACTACATTAGCCAGCCTCATCCAGGATATGCAAGTAAAGGCAAGGACAGACATTATTTTATCCTTCTGGATTCACAGGTGTTTTCTGGTTTTAATAGTAGGATTTGGTGTTAGGAACATTTAAAATTTTTACACTAACTTAGTTCTCTAACCTTTTCCCCAGTTTTTTTCCACATGGCATTTCAGTAAACTACAAGCTTGCTTCTTCCACTCTGCTAAGCCCCAAGGTAGACTGACAACACACTCCTAAAAGGGGATAACTGAACACTCTTCATACAGAGGCAAAAAGTACACAGAAATAAAATAATCTGTTCATGATGTGTGTAAATGCTAAGTCTGACTCTGTGCAATTCTATAAACTGTAGCCCACCAGGCTCCTCTGTCCATGGGATTATCCAGGCAAGAATACTAGTGTGGGTTGTCATGCCCTCCTTCAGGAGATGTTCTCAGCCCAGGGATCAAACCTACATCTCTTATGTCTCCTGCATTGATAGGTGGGTTCTTTATCACTAGTGCCACCTGGGAAGTCCTATTGATAAATAATGTGCCTAATTAAAAACTAAAAACCTTCTGTATTGAGCCGCACACACACACACATACAAACCCCCAGGAAGACTAGTACAGTAAATATACTGGGAGCAGTGCGCCCTCTGCTGGGATTTTGAAAGCATGGCATGATTCTAGCAAACAATGTATTTAAACTTCTGTCACCAAAAGCTGACTATGGGAAAAACAAAAAAACAGAGCTTTATTTTAGAAGCTGCTACAGACTACATGGACTTCCTAGGTGGCTCAGTGGTAAAGAATCTGCCTGCCAATGCAGGAGATAAGAGGAGATGTGGGTTCGGCTCCTGGTTGGGGAGATACCCTGGAGGGTATGGCATCAACTCCATGGACAGAGGAGCCTGGCAGGCTACAGTTCATGGAGTCACAAAATAGTTGGATACAACTTAGCAACTAAAACAACAACAACCATCTCTTCAAGGAAATATTTTTAAAGTATATATATAATTTAAAAATAAAAAGCATTTTACACTCTTTCAAATAATTATACTTTCTGACTATGTAATTTTTCTACCTTTTTTATTTCTTAGGAATGTTATTTTATTTTAGGCACTAGTGATAAAGAACCAGTCTTTCAATACAGGAGATCTAAGAGACTCGAGTTTGATCCCTGGGTCGGGAAGATCCCCTGGAGGAGGGCATGGCAACCCACTCCAGTATTCTTGCCTGGAGAATTCCATGGACAGAGGAGCCTGGGGGCTACAGTCCTGTCTATAGGGTCGCAAGAAGTCAGACAAAACTGAAGCAACAGAGCGTGCACACACGCACACATACAATGTTGAAGAAAGTGGAAATTTTACCTAATACTGGTTCTATATACTTCCTTCTGCATATTATGCCATATATTGATCATTATACTGAAACAGTTTCATACCTATGTTCAAAAATAGGAATATGTCCAAAATAATGCAAAAATTTCAATAGCTTTTAACTTGAAAAAATACAATTCATTGTGGTATTCCTAGTTTCCCATCAGTTCAGTTCAGTTCAGTTCAGTTCAGTAGTTCAGTCGTGTTCAACTCTTTCTGACCCCAGGGACTGTAGCACACCAGGCTTCCCTGTTCATCACCAACTCCTGGAACTTGCTCAAACTCATATCCACTGAGTCGGTGATACCATCCAAACATCTCATCCTCAGTCATCCCTTTCTCCTCCTGCCTTCAATCTTCATGCTTATCATTAAATCAATCTAGCAATGTTACCATGTTCCTACCTTTTCCTATCAATAAATGTTTATATGATTTTAACAACTAATAATGTGACACTTAAGACTTTTTTCAGTTTCTGAGACATGAAGCTAAAACGTTAGCTTGACTGTAAGACCTCTAGTAGCCCTGTTCTTAGATAATTTTTTTATCTGTTCTGTGACTAAGTGATCTTGCTTATACAGCTACAGACATGCTATGTAGTTCTGAAGTAAAAGATGTTAAGATAAAAGAACAAAAATTTAATGTATTTAATTTGAACTGAAATAAGCATACATGTGTGTGTGTGCATGTGTGTGCACATATTAGTTGCCCAGTTATGCCCTACTCTTTGCAGTCCCATGGACTGTAGCCCGCCAGGCTCCTCTGTCCATGTGATTCTCCAGACAAGAATACTGGAGTGGGTAGCCATTCTCTCCTCCAGGGGATCTTTCCAACCCAGGGATTGAACCCAGGTCTCCTGCTTTGCAGGCAGATTCCTTACCATCTGAGCCACCAAGGAAGTCCCTGAAATAAACATACTAACGACAAAATATAAATCTTTATTTTCTTACCACCTCTCCTGAATTGGG
>SJYC01005575.1:0-32530 GCA_006408675.1 Madoqua kirkii | reverse complement strand
TTTTATGATCCAAATTATCTTTTGGCTGCTAATTCTACAATAACTGGGAAGAAAGTTTTTATAGTAAGAAATTCTGGTTAAAGCAAATTAAGACAGTACCATAAATAATCATGTTGCTATAAGTATTTTCTCAATTTACAATAATGAAAGTGACAAAATTAAAGAAAAATTTAACTAATTACATGATTCAATCAGAATGGAAGAAAAAAGATCATTAGGTTCCAGGGTCTAAAAAAATAAGTCACTATTCAAAAGGAGTACCGATTTTGTAAAATAGAAATTTGAGCAAAAATGATCTTTACAAATAAAATCCTTGAGATTTATTCCAAGGAGTAGTCATACAAAAGTTGGTTTCATCTTGCTATTTATTTGTATACAAGAGTGGTACCACCACTGAACAAATTAGAAGCTTAGAATAGATCTCTTATATTTTACAAGTTATAGGAAGAGCCAGGGCTTGGTAACTTACAAGAACTATAAACTCCTCTTGCTCCCACGTGCCATTTATTTCTTGAAGTGAGAGGAGAAGCAATGACAGAAAACTGTTCTCATTATGCACTTCAAAGATGTAGCAATAAAGTGATTTTTGAGTTTAGAAAACCTCAGACTCGGTTTTCAGTGAAAGAAAACAGTAGATTACATGGATATTCTTCCTCTCTGGAGTTGCCCCTATCCTAGCACCATGATTTTAAACCTGATCTGGAGCAAAGGCATTTTCTAGACCCTGTGGTGCCCAGAACAGAAACCAGATGCTGAGAATGATGCTCAAAAGTGATCCAAGATTAGCAAGAGGATGGTTTGGATGTGATTGATCAGAGTGATTTCTATTTACTGAAAAAGCATCACATGATTGGCTTAAAGTTCATGGGGAAAAAAAGAAAAAAGTGAAGAGTGATGGAATTCTGAGGTGTAGTTTGAAGAGGTATGAGAGAGCCTGGGAAAGCAGCTGATAGTTCTTCTCAACGAGAAAAGCTGAAAGATCACATGCTAAGCATTACCTTACTTGATCTTTTCCAACTCTTCCTCATTAGCATTGTCTGTAAATGAAATAAAGCATTTTCATTATCTTATCACTCAAGCACAGGTCAGGGCAGCCAATTGGGTTTTGGAGGGAGCTTAACATTTAAACAGCAATGGTTTCCAGCAACAATTACACAAGACAAAAATTGTTTTTTTCTGGTACACACAGCTAGAAGAAGCACCTTTAAATTCAAGCAGTCTTTCTGGTAAGAGTTCATTTGCTTTATCCTTTCGTCCAAAGAAATGGGACAATATATTTTAAATAGAATGGAAACTTTGAAATATCTTATTGACAGGGAAAAAATGCACTGTGTCTCCCAGTTAGCAATTGTTCCTTTTGGTAGTGAGGGCTGAGGATGTATCATGACTTTACTGGGTATATAATAATTTTCCTCTTTAAACACATTCAAAGTCTGTTGCACTGATGGCATCTTAGAGTTGTGTCTGCTTCCAGTTAGTCTGTAATTACATCAGGGTTTTCAAATGCTTTCAACTGAGAAAGAGTGCTGTGTATTGTGATGGTTATTAGTGGATCTTCCTGCTAAATGTTTAGCCATTTCAGATCCTTTAATGTTTTTCATGTCATAGTAAGAGGTGTTATGACTTCAAGTTTTCATTAAGTTTCATGGAAATTCATGATTAGTGCCCAAGATCATTGGTCTCTGGCATAAAGTAACTCATAAAAATACAATGACTTTTAATTTCCTCTCTATTTAAAAAGAAAAATTCTCGATGAACATTGTGGTATTAACTTCTGGATAACCTCCTTACCCTTGGCTTTATCATTACCTTTAAGGCAGATGTGGTAGGGACTAGGGAATATTTGGAGCAAAGAATACAGTTAATAGAAATGTTAGCTGTATTTGTACAGCTCAGGAAGAGCACTGGTGCCTTTTAAGAACTCTATCTCCTTCAGCAAAATTCACTGTAAAGCAAGACCATTTCAGAAACCACTCACAAATTACAAAAATACAAAAAGGGAAAGATTTTAATATAAGATTAAGTCATTTAGAAGGCAACCTTTGGCTTAAACCAAGACAAAGGAATTCTGTAGAAGTTCTAGCATAGGAAATGAGAAAAATCATAAAATTGTCAGAGATAACGATATATTCCTCTTTTATGTAGACAGTGGTTTTATGGATTATATTCTCTCTATATACACTCTGAGTTAAATATTAGCCAAAATATGGAAGAGAAATAAATTTCCCAATTTACAATAGCTCCCTATTTTTTTCAAATGGAGTAATGAACTGCAAAGTATTATATTTTTTCTAATTACTAATTCCAGATTATTCTGAAGCAATAAACTCCACCATTGGGTTGTAGAGATGGATGTTTAATAGATGTTTGTTGTTGATGACAAATGAGTTATTGTCTCGGTCATCAGCACCATGATCATCACCATCATCACCAACCCCACATTCTCCTCACCATTAAAGTCAATTGAACGTGAAATACTTTCGTGGTATGCCAAGTTTATAAAAATGGTCTCAGTTAGGAGTCATACTACACATGTTCAACTTTCTCAGAAAGAGCTTCAATGAACAAAGAATGGTAATTCCTAGGGACAAGTTCTTGAGTCAAATCAGGTGAGAATAATTAACATAAGTAAATCAAAAACCTCGTGGCCATTTGTCATCATCAACTAGTCTTTAAGACTCTTACAAAGTTCCATTCTGTAAGAAATGCTGTCCTATGAAAAATGGCTAAGAGCACGAAAAGAGCTGAACCTCAGGGCAACACTCAGCGTTACACAGATTCACTGCTCCTGGCAAGGCCACACGCCCTGACTCACTACCGCTGTGTGCAATTAGCCTTTTACATGTAAAGCTAACTGCTGCTGCTGCTGCTAAGTCGCTTCAGTCGTGTCCAACTCTGTGCAACCCCATAGACAGCAGCCCACCAGGCTCCTCTGTCCATGGGATTTTCCAGGCAAGAGTACTGGAGTGGGGTGCCATTGCCTTCTCTGAAAACTAACTACAGGTTTGGTATTTTACAAAGTCAGTGTTACCAATAAACTGCATAGTATTATTTTTCAAATTGGGATAATGATACAAACAAAAGGCCAGTAATTTTCCCAAGCGTAAATAGAAAGATTGGGCAGTTACAGGGACTAATTCCTTATTTTCTGATTCAATCTCTAGAGTTCAGTTATAAATCTAATGACTCTCAAAATGGCCCTGGATTTTATAACAAAATTTCTGCTTCTTGAGCTAATCCAACCAGCTAACCAATGGGTTTAAGTATCTCAATCCCAGTTCTCTTTTATTTTTTAGATGGGTGAAGGTACATTCAATAAAACTGAAAACAGTAGAAATGTTTTTTAAAAAGTGAATTTAACAGATATACTATCAATATTAACATTGTTACCTTCGCTAACTGTGAGACATATTAGAGAAGAAAGATTGGGGAATGTTAAAGATAGGAGATGAAGCAAATTCTAGAAAAATAATGTTTAGTTTTTGCTCTTTGATCTTAACTTCAGCTGAGAAACATATGAATTTGTTTTTGAAAGTGTCATTATCTAATATTATAGTACAATTCAAACCCTTTATTAGCAACTCAACCTCTTTGAAGCCCAATAAAATATGACTCTCTGAGAGTTGCAGAATCTTTTACGTTTTTAGAAGTTTCACATTCTCAATCCATTTTTTGTTTTTATCTTTTGTTGCAGGGATTTTTTTAAGGCAATTATATGGCTATTATAGATATAAAAAAAATCATGGAATGGCTAGATACTATGGTACCTACATATTATAAAACACATGTATTGTATGTTTATAGATGGGTTTTCCCCAAATGTTAGGTTATGAAATAATTCAGAAAATTTTCAAAAATAAACTACCAAGAAAAATAATTCACTAAAGATCAACTAAGGTTAATTCATATGTTTCTTAAAATTTTCTACTTTTTAGCTTTAGCCAATCTGTAGGTCTAGGTTATCTAAGAGAGTGTGTAACACAAATTAACTCACTTTTATTCCACAAATTCGCCAATGAAGAAAGTTGTGGATTGAACTCTGCTAGAAAAAGAGCCAGAAAGAACTCAAACACACAATCAGACCAAAATACCATATATAGGACACATATGTATGTCCTGCATTCAAAGCAGAAGGACAGTTGTGTCATGCAAGTCATAAGCATGCTCCCGGGAAGATTTTGGCTTCTCATACACGCAACACTGAAAATTAAAACACACACACACATATGTATATGTGTCTGTGTATACATATATATATATACACACATACACGAACATACACACATACATACATATGTGTATCTGTTCACAACTGGGATTTTTTACAAAAGAATCATGACTCAATGGAGAAGAGTTTAACATAAGTAACCATGAAATATTTTTGTTATGACTCATGTATATTTCTTAATTAGCTATAATTAGATATTGCATGTTTGACAGGCTTTAGTAAATACAGTAGGCTGATAAGCTTTTCAACTTGTTCTTCATTTTTGCTGAGTTCCAGAAGGAGAACTGCTCTCCCAAGGAGAAATTTCTCCTGTTCACGCAAGGAGAAATCATCGCAACCATGTGATTCAGGAAACGTAATGTCAGTATTAACAGTGTGTTAAACACAGGCATGATAACTGATTTAGAACTCTGAGCACTTTGTGATGCTACGTCCTCTGTTTCCAGTTACTCATTTCTTCCCACTTTTGATAGGATTTCTTAATATTAATGTTCTATTTCCTATCTGATGGTTAGGATTTATTTGTCAATGGTTCTTGATCATACTATCCATTCTCCATGTGAATCCATATAAAATATTTAGTTAAAGTTTTATAAACACAGGCATAATAATAAACATGTGCTTTGTGAACTAAGTCTTAAGTTCCAAAAGCTTAAAATAGATCATTTCTGAGCTAAAAATCAAAGAGAACAGAATTCATAATTTTGTTGTGAGAAGGTCAATGCAAAATCATCCTCTACTCCTTCCCTATGCATCATTCTGAATATTAAATGGAATTATGAAGCATTTAGTAAACTGATTCTGGTCTGCTGCATTATGCATTTGAATTCCTCTAAATAAGATTTATTGTTAGGTAATTTGTGAAAGTTCAGCATGTCATTTTCATTGCAGCAATACATTATATATTTCAGACATATTAAATATTTAATCTGAAGGTACACTGGATAATTGAGTTGCTTTTAACCAAGAAATTTCTAATGTATTCCAGGTAAATATATTTAACCAATACTAGGCTTGTAACCAAATGAAGAAAATACAGTGATGTGCTTCTAATTCACTGTCATCATTAGAAATCTTGAGATGAGCAGTATAGACTGATTTTAATCAGACTATCATTAATATAAAATTTAAGAGTTCCAAAGGAACATTAAATCATTATTTCCAGTATTGTTTGTGACAACCTCAGGGATTTGAATACTGAAGAAGGAAACTTAAAATACTTTCCCTTGAACCTTTGAGGCATTCCATCAAGTCTTCCTTGAGATTCATCTACAGCCTACTGAAAATCAACCAGGTACAGAGAGCTGGACTAGGTCCTAAGAGGAGTCATCATAAGAAAGGTGAGCAGAAACAGTAATTTTAAATATCTGTTAATACTTATAAATTATTATTTCTTAAACCAGGAGGGACAGGCTATAGGATGGAGGCAAGGTGAAGTACAGTATGTAGAAGTATATTTTAGGTAGGAAAAGGCATGCTGGAGAAAGCTTGGACTTGAGAGGAGGGGAGCTGTGTAGGAGTTTATATTTTGCTGGGACAAAGGTTACAAGTGAGGGAATGCATGTTCCCTTGTTGGAGACAATTAAAGCCTTCATCAGAGTTTCCGTTTCCATGTTAGAGAAATAGCCAGGGGTCACTGAACACTTAGAAGAAGAATAAAGAAGGAGTTACACAGTTAGCATAATGCATATAGGTGGCCAATAAGCGGTTTTATTCAACAGATGCCTACAAATGACATTTATTCAGAGGTTCAAAATCTCCCAACTAGGGTCGCTTACCAATTTTAGAGACAGTAATTAATAAATAGCTCTAGAAATGCTATATAGACCAAAATAAACCAAAGGGGGGAAGTACTAATTCATGTGTCTTTGTTAGAAATTTTCATCATGTATAGCATATGCACAGAAGCTGCAAGCCCAGTCTAGGAATCAGACTAGTCAGGATATTGGAGTTCCTAATAGAATTTCCTATAGGGGACCTTTCATGCTTCCTTCCTGCCCCTAACCCAGCTGTTTGTCAATAACCACCTCCAAGCTCCCAGCTATCGGTCCATTCACAAGGAGGACCAGGCCCTCCAGGTCACCCTTCTCTCTGCTTCTGGGGTATTGCTGAGGTCAAGAGGGGCTTTACCAGCCAGAGGCTGTCTCTGGAACAGGCTGCAACCACTGTGCCTTTTCTGAGGCACTGGGTGCTGATAAGCCACTTGCTTCTCTGGTACAGAGAGAGCATACAAAATGGGAAGGGAAAAGACACTGGTTTTCAGTTGCTGCAGCAGAAGCAATCTAGTTTGGCAGTAAAAGATTTCTTCCAAAAAAACTAAGTTAGCCAAAGAGATCTGAATCAAGAAAATGCATGAAGATTTCAGAAAGAATTTTTCATGTTAAGGGTGAATGTTTCTCCATGTGAATCCATATAAAATATTTAGTTAAAGTTTTATAAACACAGGCATAATAATAAACATGTGCTTTGTGAACTAAGTCTTAAGTTCCAAAAGCTTAAAATAGATCATTTCTGAGCTAAAAATCAAAGAGAACAGAATTCATAATTTTGTTGTGAGAAGGTCAATGCAAAATCATCCTCTACTCCTTCCCTATGCATCATTCTGAATATTAAATGGAATTATGAAGCATTTAGTAAACTGATTCTGGTCTGCTGCATTATGCATTTGAATTCCTCTAAATAAGATTTATTGTTAGGTAATTTGTGAAAGTTCAGCATGTCATTTTCATTGCAGCAATACATTATATATTTCAGACATATTAAATATTTAATCTGAAGGTACACTGGATAATTGAGTTGCTTTTAACCAAGAAATTTCTAATGTATTCCAGGTAAATATATTTAACCAATACTAGGCTTGTAACCAAATGAAGAAAATACAGTGATGTGCTTCTAATTCACTGTCATCATTAGAAATCTTGAGATGAGCAGTATAGACTGATTTTAATCAGACTATCATTAATATAAAATTTAAGAGTTCCAAAGGAACATTAAATCATTATTTCCAGTATTGTTTGTGACAACCTCAGGGATTTGAATACTGAAGAAGGAAACTTAAAATACTTTCCCTTGAACCTTTGAGGCATTCCATCAAGTCTTCCTTGAGATTCATCTACAGCCTACTGAAAATCAACCAGGTACAGAGAGCTGGACTAGGTCCTAAGAGGAGTCATCATAAGAAAGGTGAGCAGAAACAGTAATTTTAAATATCTGTTAATACTTATAAATTATTATTTCTTAAACCAGGAGGGACAGGCTATAGGATGGAGGCAAGGTGAAGTACAGTATGTAGAAGTATATTTTAGGTAGGAAAAGGCATGCTGGAGAAAGCTTGGACTTGAGAGGAGGGGAGCTGTGTAGGAGTTTATATTTTGCTGGGACAAAGGTTACAAGTGAGGGAATGCATGTTCCCTTGTTGGAGACAATTAAAGCCTTCATCAGAGTTTCCGTTTCCATGTTAGAGAAATAGCCAGGGGTCACTGAACACTTAGAAGAAGAATAAAGAAGGAGTTACACAGTTAGCATAATGCATATAGGTGGCCAATAAGCGGTTTTATTCAACAGATGCCTACAAATGACATTTATTCAGAGGTTCAAAATCTCCCAACTAGGGTCGCTTACCAATTTTAGAGACAGTAATTAATAAATAGCTCTAGAAATGCTATATAGACCAAAATAAACCAAAGGGGGGAAGTACTAATTCATGTGTCTTTGTTAGAAATTTTCATCATGTATAGCATATGCACAGAAGCTGCAAGCCCAGTCTAGGAATCAGACTAGTCAGGATATTGGAGTTCCTATAGAATTTCCTATAGGGGACCTTTCATGCTTCCTTCCTGCCCCTAACCCAGCTGTTTGTCAATAACCACCTCCAAGCTCCCAGCTATCGGTCCATTCACAAGGAGGACCAGGCCCTCCAGGTCACCCTTCTCTCTGCTTCTGGGGTATTGCTGAGGTCAAGAGGGGCTTTACCAGCCAGAGGCTGTCTCTGGAACAGGCTGCAACCACTGTGCCTTTTCTGAGGCACTGGGTGCTGATAAGCCACTTGCTTCTCTGGTACAGAGAGAGCATACAAAATGGGAAGGGAAAAGACACTGGTTTTCAGTTGCTGCAGCAGAAGCAATCTAGTTTGGCAGTAAAAGATTTCTTCCAAAAAAACTAAGTTAGCCAAAGAGATCTGAATCAAGAAAATGCATGAAGATTTCAGAAAGAATTTTTCATGTTAAGGGTGAATGTGGCTGGACAGATACAATAAGGAGAAAGGAAAATGAAGAAAAGATACTTAACAATACCAGGTTTCTGATATGTTAACAGTTTTGTATGCTCTACCTGTTTCCTTTCCTATTCATGTTTGATAAACCACTGATGATGAGTAACCAGGCACTGTCATATTCTAAAATGATTTTTCCTAATTAGAAAGAAATGGTGCCTAAATATGTTTGAGAAGCAATGGGAATGGAAGGATTTTTGCACGAATTGTTGAAGAAAAACTAATTTCTGTAACTATTCTACCTGTGCTATATTTCTGAGTAAGTTAGAACAATTCAGCTGCCTCATCATAAAGTCTCTTGATACCAATTTGACCCCTTAAACCTTCAGTCTGATGTTAGAGTATTTACTAAATATTCTTTTAATGTAGAAAATCAGCAGACCCTTCATCATGAAGTCACCCAAATAACTAAAACAGTTGTATATATTTGGATCCTCAGTAATACTGCAAGTTTGGGTGTTCTGGGGAAACCTAAGATCTCAGGCATTCGGGTATTTTCCTTTATGAAGTGTTGTTTTTCATTAAAGTAACAAAGCATCACAAAACAAGAATTTCTGTCCCCAAGTTTTGCTGATTTCACCTCTGATAGATAAACTTTTTCATTTCCTTCCATCTGTATGTAGGACAACTCTAATCCAAATCTCCATCATTTCCCACCAGAATTTTTAAAACAGCTTCCTAGTTGGTCTCCAACATCCATTCTGACTCTTTGGTCTCTTTTCTACAGGGTAGCTACACAACAGAAGGCAAATACAATTATGCCACTTCCCATTTACAGACTTTTCAATGGCCCCCCGTTGCTCTTTAGGGAAAGACCACGAATTGTAACGTGGCCAACAGTCCTGACGCAGCCTGGGTGCCTCCCTTTCCCTGTCATTGTTCACTAGGATCTCCCACAGTCTTGCTTCCACCCTTCTCTAAGCTCCAAGACTCTTTCTGTTCTTGGAGTGCAGCTTGGTTTCCCTAGCTATAGAGCCTTTGCCTGTGCTATTTCTTCTGCTTCAAATACCTCCTCTGTTTTTGTTTGTTTCTTTGTTTTTTGCTTTTATCAACTCCTATTAGCACTTCAGACATCGTGTCTCATTTGACTTCTTTAGAGAATGCTGTTCCCATGACTAGAACAAATTCACCTCTATTTTCTCTACAGAAGCACGTCATTTCTCTTTCATGGCGCTTAAACAGCTGTCATTTTACATTTCCTTCTGGGATCACTTGATTTCTGAGCTCTCCACTGCATTTAAGTTCTACTGAATCCCAAAGGTCTAGCATGTGGTCACTGTTTTAGTCGCTAAGTTGTGCCTGACTCTTTAGCAACCCCACGGGCTGTAGTCTGCCAGGCTTCTCTGTCTGTGGGATTTCCCAGGCAAGAACACTGGAGTGGGTTGTCACTTCCTTTTCCAGAAGATCTTTCCAACCCAGGGATCGAACCTGCGTCTCCTGCATTGGCAGGCAGGTTCTTTACCACTGAGCCAGCAGGGAAGCTCAAGGGTCTAGCATAGGATTTAGCTCACAGTAGGTTCCTGATGAATACCAGGTTAATTTGAATAAAGGAATAAATGAATGTTTATACTTTATCCGGTGTATGGACTAGCCAGATAAACTCCATGGTTTACACTGGGTGAAATATTATATTCTGAATTGGTGACTTTCAAAATGATGAGCTTTTATTTCTAAATGTTCTCTGTGAAAAAAAGTCACCTACCCTTTCATTTGCCCACATGAGACTATGCCTATGAACAAATATACATTCTTTCACCATGCTAAGTTCTCAATGTAGCTATTATTAGATAGCAATTGTTCAAAAAGAAAATTTTCTTCCTCACTGAATAAAGTATAGAGACTTAAATCATATTTAACAAATACTATATATGAATAGGTGTGCTCACTGTTTAATTTTTAGAAAGGATAGGGAAAAGTACCCTGCAGAAGGTGAGTTTCTCAATGAGTTTAAAACACTTCCTCATCTGAAACAGTAACTCACTATATTTACTTACAATCTAGGGGAAAATGCCAATAATATTAATACCTTTCCAGCAGAAAACATATACCAACTTTAATCATGCAATATTTTAAGACAGCAATATACACATTACTGAAAAAGTGTTTAAATTTGCCTAAAAGTTATTAAATATGTCTACTCTTAAAATGTGTTGCAATCAGAATTAATGAGAATAGCTCTTAGTACATGAAAGTACCCTGACTCTAATAAATAGTCTTTGGTAAACTGAGGCAGAAAGCGTACTGGCAAGCATATTGATGCAGGTCAAACCTGCATATATATATATATTTTTTACGGTCACTCCAACAGTGCTGGAGTTTCTGTATCTCTTGTCAGTTTCTCATAGTAGCATGGTGTGCAAGGAACTACAGACAGCCAAGGCTAGAAAATTGGTGCTGCCAATTGGAAGCCCACCAAGAAGATGAAAAGTACTCACTTATCATTCATCAAACAAATACCAGAAAGCAGCATTTCTATTGCAATTTCACCTCATTTTCTTTGTTATGGTACATTTGACAGTACAATCAAAACAGTAGGGTCTGGATATCTCTGGAAGGAATTCAAAATATTCAATTCACCAGTAAATATAATCCCTGATGAATACTACTGTTCACTACAATACAGCATGTCTGAAATTGGAAAATAAAATTATGATAAAAGATGCAAATGTGTCTCTTATTTACAGTAAGAGGTCCTGACCTAGAGAACAGAATAAGAAATTTGAATTCAAAAGACACATACACCTAGACTGCTGATACACAAGATACCCATAGAAACAAAGAAAAGGCCAGAATTTCTTACGCTGCTTCTCTTTAATATTATCTCTGTGTTTAGAGAAGGCTCACAACATTCAAACAAGTGGGAGCAAGAAAGCTACAACCAGACTCTGTGGGAACTTACCACGTGTTCTCCTTCTTTAGGGGTAAGGATGACTGAGAGCAAAATGATTCCAAGATCATGGTCAGGATAGTGGGGATCTTTCAGTGTTAAGGTCACATCCGTGGGCCTATGATATAAAATGTTAAGATACTGAGCATGCAGGAAATCAACGGCAAAAGGCAATCTACTGAATGAGAAAAGATAGTTGCAAATGGTAACATCCAATAAGGGTTTAATACCCAAAATGTGTAAAGAACTCATATGAATCAATAGCAAAAAACCCCAAGCAATTAGATTTTAAAAATGGGCAGAGGACTTAAATAGACATGTTTGCAAGAAGGGACATGCACATGGCCAACAGACACATAAAACAATGCTCAAAAATCAGTAATTATTAGGGAAATACAAATCAAAATACAATGAGATATCACCTCACACCTGTCAGAATGGCAATTACCAAAGAAGCAACAAGTAACTGTTAGTGAGATTGTCGAGAAAAAGAAACACTTGTCCATTGTTAGTGGAAATTTAAATTGGCGAGGCCACTATGGAAAATGGTGTGGAGATTCCACACATAATTAAAACTAGAACTGCCAGATGATCAGGCAGTTCCACTGCTGCCTGGGTATCTATCCAAAGAAAACAAAACTGCTAATTGGAAGAGATACATGTACCCCTATGTTTATTGCAGCATTGTTTACAATAGCCAAGGTATGGAAGCAACCAAAGTCTCCACCAACGATGAATGGATGAACAAGATGTGGTACGCACACACAAAGGAACGCTACTCAGCCATAACAGTAACGAAATTTTGCCATTTGCAACAGTATGGATGGACTTGGAGGGCATTATGCTAAGTGAGATAAGCCACACAAAGACAAATACTATATGATTTCAGTTATATGCTGAATCTAAAACAAAGCGAAACAAGTGAACAGACAAAACAAAACAGAAACAGACTCACAGATACACAGAACAAACTGTTGCCAGAAGGGAGGGAGCAGGGGAACAGATCAACAGATCAAACAGACAAAGGGGATTAAGGTACATAAACTTCCCGTCATTACATAAACACAGCGGATGTAATGTACAGCATAGAAATATACTCAACAATGCTGGAATAACTTGGTATGATGAAAGATGGTTTATTGGAATCATTTTGTAATGCCTATAAATGTCAAACCACAATGCTGTGTACCTGAAACCTATATTATATGTCAACTATGCTTCAATTTAAAAATATATAATATTTAAAAGGTTATAAACAGTCATTAAATGAAGAAGCCAAAGTATATCTTATATCAATAATTTATTGCTTTTAAGAACAAAAGTAATTTTGCCTTCCTTTAATTTCCTGGTATAGTTTTTGTTATTAAAATACCATCAACATATTAAGTTATCCAATAAAATCATGGGCCAAATGGATAACTGGATTCACATACCTAAGTTTCAGTCCTTCATGGGGTTCTAAAAGGTCATGGAGTTATTGGAAAGGCCAAGAAAGTATAAGAAGGAAGTACTGAGAAACCTGTAAGGTACATCTCTATGAGCTCTTAAACACACAGAAAGCAATAGTAGCTATTTTCTACAAATTTGAGTCCAACAACTAAATGAGGATCATTTATTGACCTCTGCTGCTGCTGCTAAGTCATTTCAGTTGTGTCCGACTCTGTGTGACCCCATAGATGGCCTCCCACCAGGCTCCCCATCTGTGGGATTCTCCAGGCAAGAACACTGGAGTGGGTTGCCATTTCCTTCTCCAATGCATGAAAGTGAAAGCGAAGTCACTCAGTCATGTCTGACTCTTAGCAACCCCATGGACTGCAGCCCACCAGGCTCCTCCGTCCACAGGATTCCCCAGGCAACAGTACTGGAGTGGGGCGCCATTGCCTTCTCCTTACTGACCTCTACCTCCCTTTTAGTTCTTCAGATTTTTTTTTAACCAAAAGATGATTTTTTAAAATGTATTTTGAATTGAAGGATAACTGCTTTGCAAGTTGTGTTGGTTTCTGTCGTACAACAACATGAGTCAGCTCTAAGTATATGTATATTCCTTCCCTTTTGAGCCTTCGTCCAACCTCCACCCACCTCACCCTTCTAGGTAGAGTATAATCAAAGTAAACAGATGAGTGGAAAAGGAGGAAAATACATAGTTTGCCCAATATGCATTATAAACATACTTTAAAACAATGAATGTTGGTGGTTTAGTTGCTAAGATGTGTCTGACCTTTGCCACCCCATTGACTGTAGCCTGCCAGGCTCCTCTGTCCATGGGATTCTCCAGCGAAGAATAATGGAGTGGGTTGCCACTTCCTTCTCCAGGAGATCTTCCCGACCCAGGGATTGAATCCAGGTCTCCTGCACTGCAGGCAGATTGTTTACTGACTGAGCTACTAATATTTAAAATAATGCTTCTATTTTTGGCTATTTAAACCTATGCCTAAATACTATTTAGGTTCAGAAATTCTAGGAAACCTACACTTAAAAGAGGTGATCAATACGCAGAAGGCTTCAGAATTAGAAAAGTATCTCTGAGGAAGAGATTATGAATTACTGAATATTATTCATAATAAGTTTTGGAAAATAATGCAAAATATACCTTTAATTGACAATGTATAGGTAATATCTTGTTTACATATTTTAATTAATACTGAAAAAAAGGGTTCATGTCCTCCATAAACCTAAGTGACTGTAGAACATTTAGCATCAAACTTGAATCTTGAAATGCTGGCAAATTAGGAATGGTCCTTTGGTTGTTCAATCATTTATTCATTTAACTCACAAAACAGGAAATGAACACTGTACTAGGTTCTGGCTAAATATCAGAGGTAAGACCAAATGTAAGACACTTGTATTCATGGAGCTTAAGTTTTAGTGAATGATACAGCCAGATTTAGTCTTAGGGAAAGGGTTTGATGGGAAAGGTGGTCCAAATAAAAACTTCCAATCCTGGCTGCACTTCAGAATCAACTAGGAAGCTTTTAAAAAGAACATGATTCTGAACTCTACCCATGATGACTCTGGTTCTGTAGATCCAGCCCGGAGTCTGGAAATCTATATATTTACAAATGTGCCCAAGCAATTTGAGGGAACCACAGCTACTTTCCAATGCTAAGATTTTACAATTCTAGGCTACTATTTCACATGATTCTTAATTCACTGATCAAGGAATGATGCTGTGAGAAATTTGGATGGTTTTTTGACGTTAGAGGTTTTAACTGAAGCATTTTTTTGACGTTAGAGGTTTTAACTGAAGCATAAGGAACCAAGCAAACTGATAATATCCATAAAGCATAAGAGCTGTGATGCAAATTGTTCCAATATTAATTTTAGTTATAACTAATGAGTACATCAAGGCTGTATATTGTCACCCTGCTTATTTAACTTCTATGCAGAGTACATCATGAGAAACGCTGGGCTGGAAGAAGCACAAGTTGGAATCAAGATTGCCAGGAGAAATATCAATAACCTCAGATATGCAGATGACACCACCCTTATGGCAGAAAGTAAAGAGGAACTAAAAAGCCTTTTGATGAAAGTGAAAGTGGAGAGTGAAAAAGTTGGCTTAAAGCTCAACATTCAGAAAATGAAGATCATGGCATCTGGTCCTATCACTTCATGGGAAATAGATGGGGAAACAGTGGGCCCCAAACAGATTTTTTTGGGCTCCAAAATCACTGCAGATGGTGACTGCAGCCATGAAACTAAAAGACGCTTACTCCTTGGGAGAAAAGTTATGACCAACCTAGATAGCATATTCAAAAGCAGAGACATTACTTTGCCAACAAAGGGCCGTCTAGTCAAGGCTATGGTTTTTCCAGTAGTCATGTATGGATGTGAGAGTTGGGACTGTGAAGAAAGCTGAGCGCTGAAGAATTGATGCTTTTGAACTGTGGTGTTGGAGAAGACTCTTGAGAGTCCCTTGGACTGCAAGGAGATCCAACCAGTTCATTCTGAAGGAGATCAGTCCTGGGATTTCTTTGGAAGGAATGATGCTAAAGCTGAACCTCCAGTACTTTGGCCACCTCATGTGAAGAGTTGACTTATTGGAAAAGACTGTGATGCTGAGAGGGATTGGGGGCAGGAGGAGAAGGGGACGACCGAGGATGAGATGGCTAGATGGCATAACGGACTCGATGGACGTGAGTCTGAGTGAACTCGGGAGTTGGTGATGGACAGGGAGACGGGGCGTGCTGCGATTCATGGGGTCGCAAAGAGTCCAACATTACTGAGCGACTGAACTGAACTGAATCAATATCAAATGATAGCTTCATTCTTAATGATTATGATTAACATGTATAGTCTTCTTCCTGCCTCACCACAACCACACCAGCAATGTGAGAGTGAAGAATGTGTCAGTCTAGATTCCTGGTTCTTGGCACATTCTGGAAAACAAAGTAGGTATCTTAAGAATTTTTTTGCTGAATAGTTGTTGTCAATGAGATAGTGCGGGAAGATGCTATTATTTCCACTGAGTAGGTGAGAAAGATATATTTGACAAAGGCTGGCTAGTATGAAGACTCACAACCATGATTGACAGAACAGCAACAAGAACCCAGATCTGTTGACATTTTCTGTTGCAAAGGTCTAGCTTCACAACAAGGTATAGTGATTACAACAGTGCAAAAATTACCTGTTCAACTCCAATTGTGTGAGATCCAGAAAGGCTGAGCCCATAAAGTCATCCTGCAGTCCAAAGTCATAGTCAAACACCTAGGGACCCAAAGACACAGACATTATTATGAACAATTCTAATATAAACCTTAAATGAAAACACCTTTATTATAAAATAGTTTTTCTGTGTCACCAAAGTTAATACAATTTCCTCAGACTTATTTTTAAAATTTTGTTTTTATGTTTTGAAATGCTAAGGTCTCACAAAACATTAAAAGGGAATTACATTTAATTTTGTAACTAAATTACTGATTTAAAATAAAATAGTATTTTACAGAAGATGAATAACAAAATCAAATAAAATATAGTAAATCATCAAAAATGTGGGAACCACAGGCTAAGAATATTTACTCCTCATTATAGAAGGTGTATTAGTGTTACTGAAAGGTAAACTGAGTTGATATGAATTCAACAAATATATCTTTCATAACGGGTTGTAGGTGATGAAGACAGGACTCCAATTTCTGTATTTCTTTCAGGTCATTGAAGACATATTCTCTGACATTCTAGGACAATGTTGTTTTAAACATATACAGTAAGTAAACACTAAGATATTATGACTATAGCACTTTATAAATTTATACTATGCTTAAATTTTTTATTGTCAAAGGAATTATTCAAGGATAATATTAATGTAATTAATAACAACAAACAGAAAAAGAGAAGGTTGTATTTCTTCTGTCAAAATCATGTGTCTCTTTTGTGCCTTTCGTGGTTCACGTTCATACTGTGATGAACCAGACAAGCAATGTGCTTAACCTTCTGGATCCTACGTTTCACAGCTGGGAGTCAATAAAAACCTGAATAGATATGCTGAGTTCTGCGAGGAGCATGATGGAGACCAAATTGTAAGGAAGTGTGTTGGGAGCTGATATTTTATATGGGAGTCCAAGAAGGCCTCTTGGAGGAAGTGTGTTGGTGTAGGGCCTGCAATGATGAGAAGGATTAAGCAACTAGAATGGGAAGTGATTAGCATGTTCAAGAATCAGCCAGTAGCCAGCAAGGCTGAAGCAAATTGAGAAAGATGGAGGCTGGAGGGAAGATGGGCAGAGAACACAGAGCTAAATCAGACAGGGCCATTTTCAAAGAATCCTAAGTAAATGAGAGTGGGCAAATTTCCATCCATTTAAACATTTTCCTGGGCTTCCCTAGGGGCTCAGATGGTAAAGAATCTGCCTGCAATGCAGGAGACCCAGGTTTGACCCCTGAGGAAGGAAAGACAACCCACTCCATATCCTTGCCTGGAGAATCCCATGGACAGAGGAGCCCGGCAGGCTACAGTTCATGGGGTTGCAGAGGTGGGCATGACTGAGCAACTAACACACACAAACATTTTCTTACTCACGAAATTCCTCAGCCAACATTGATTAAATACTCATTATGTGCCAGACAATGTGCTAGGCACTCAGTAAACCGTGGTGAATTGTCAATGGTTATAGTTTAGTGAGAGAGACAGATGATATTCAAGGAAGTGCCCAGGTGTTACAATCACTAATTTTAATAACTGTGGTAAAGACAAGAACAGGGTACAAAATAGAAAAAAAGTACATTGGAGATCAGGGAAAGCGTTGAAGACTGAAAAAATGCTGGTAGATGAAGTTTAGACCTGTGTGCCTGACCTTTTCAAATAGAAAATCACTGTATTGCACACTGTAGATGAGCATGAACAGGTAAGTCTGCTGTTAAAAGGATGAGCGAGACCATTGCACTCTCCAGGCTGCGAGAATCCCCTGGTCAGCGCTGTTCTGCCCAAGTCCTGACACAGTAGCTAGAAAGCTAGAAGCAGAGGGAATAGCATATACAGAAATCCTGCATCAGTTACTTTTTCTTTCCCTCTAGTAATATATGTATACCGCAATTCAAACAAACTTAATGTGTAGAAAATTGATATTTAAACAAAAAATGCATACTTTGCATTACAAAGGGATTCTTAAATTGGAAGAGTCACAAAGGATTTCTTTAAGTTATAAGCTCCTCTAATGCCTTTTAAATTATTCAGTTTATAGTCGTTGATTTACAGACAACCTTTCAGGAGTACATTTGTTGTAGAAAGCGCAGTACTCCTGCAAAAATATTCTCCTTGATCAGTTGCTCTTCCAAGCTTTAGTCATCCGCTCAGTGGCGTATCTTATGGAACTGACACCTTGGTATATGCAAACGGCTGCAGTAGTGTATTTTACAACATAAAATGTACACCAAAATTAGAACAATCTCTCTTGTACAATTTCTTCTAATTGTATCAGCCTAAGGATTAAATCTGGGGAGACTACAGCAACTTATAACCCATGAAAACACCTGGGGTACATCTACGCATATAATGTGGAAAGCTGCAAATCCAGTGACTTGATCAGTATAGACAGCTCAGATGGGTGATTCAACTTTCAAACTCTGTTTAGTCTCATGGGGACGGTCTTTTCTACCATCCTAATGCTAGATGTTTACATTAATTCTCAATTCCTATTAATCAGCAAAGGCATTAACATGGGGAAGAATGCAAACACCAGAATCCATTCATTATTGAAACTGTTAGCAATGAAATTTTCAGCCAAGCTCTATAAAGTGTTTGTCAATTTATATGTCAGTTTATTGCTCTAGGTGAAATGTCAGAAAACACAGAACATAAAAGAGAGATGAAATAGGAAAATTACTCCCAATGCAATAAGTACAGTAAATGGCAATTAATGTTTACCCAACATTTACCATATATAAGGCACGGCCTTAAACACATCATATAGATTTTAATTAATAAATTTCACTCTTTACAACTCAGTGTAAAAAGCATTGTTTCCATTTGTCAGATAAGGAATCCAAAGCTTAAAATATTTTTTTTACTTGCCCCCAAATGCCAGGACTAGGAAGAAGTTGGAGTCACCTCTTGTAATGGATTTCAGACACAGAATATCTGAAAACTGAACAAATATAATTTGGGTACCCACTCTGGGTAAAGCACTGGGAATTCAAATATGAACAAATTATAAGGAATCCTTGCTTTCACAGACCCTCTGCTCCATGAGTTGGAAACATTAAGTAATATTAGGTAGAAGCTGATTGGGACTGAGTAACACCTCTCTTCATTCTCAACTGAGTTCAGAACAAGAAATGCTTTATTCTGATCAATGAGTTTATTTATCATCTTGATTCAATTGTTTTCTATGGAAAGCGGATTAGGAAATGCATCAGTTAAAATGTTTTTGGGTACAAGTAACAGAAAACTCAACTCACACTGGCTTCAATAGGAATGGCAATTTATTAGCTTAAATGAATGAAATGTTCATAGTAATTATGACTTCAGGGGAGTTTATATTCGGGGTAGTTCAAATGATTCATATATTGATTCATTCATTTACTTGGAAAACATTTGATGGGTACCTGCAACGTGTCAAATACTGCTTAAGGCACTAGAAATAGCAGTGAACAAAATAAAAGGAGGGATCCTTAATATATGATGGGCTGCAGACAATAAAAAGCATATTAGGTGGTGGTAAGTGCCACAAGAAAACTATTGGAGGGAACGGGAGTAATGGGAACTGCTATTTTACGTAAGACGCTTAGAAAGACAGTGAGAGAGAGTGGCATGTGAGTGAAGCGAGAAGACATAATGGGAATAGGAAACAGAAAGGTACTCAGCTCACACAGGTACCCAGGCACCCTTGGCCCAGGATATAAGATGCTACCCATACAAGTATGTCTATGATGCATTTCACACCTAGGCAGTTTCAAAACAATCGTTTCACTATAAAAGAATAATTAAACTTCAAGTCATAAAACTGACATTATAAAATAAATAAAACCTAACCGTGGCCACTGCAACTAGTTATCTCTAATGGAAAACAGAAGCTATGCTGCTTAATTGCTGGGAGGACTTAAGCAAACCCTTCATCTCTGGGAGCCTCATTTACCTGTAAAATGGAGGTGAGAGGAGTTACTTACAGGGTTATTGAAAGGATTACATGAGACAATGTAGGTCTGGCAACTAGCATAGTGCTTTGTAAATGGCAGTATTATGATGAAGCTGTGACTGCAGATTCCATCTTTCTAAGACTCGATAACCTCACATGGTCTTTATCCATAAGTTAAAAACAAGTACAAAATTATTAAAGAGATGGGTGTACTAGAACACCTGACCTGCCTCCTGAGAAACCTCTATGCAGGTCAGGAAGCAACAGTTAGAACTGGACATGGAACAACAGACTGGTTCCAAATAGGAAAAGGAGTGCGTCAAGGCTGTATACTGTCACCCTGCTTATTTAACTTCTATGCAGTCATCATGAGAAACGCTGGACTGGAAGAAACACAAGCTGGAATCAAGATTGCCAGGAGAAATATCAATAACCTCAGATATACAGATGACACCACTCTTATGCCAGAAAGTGAAGAACAAAAGAGCCTCCTGATGAAAGTGAAAGAGGAGAGTGACAAAGTTGGCTTAAAGCTCAACATTCAGAAAACGAAGATGATGGCATCTGGTCCCATCACTTCATGGCAAGTAGATGGGGAAATAGTGGAAACAATGGTGGACTCTGTTTTTCTGGGCTCCAAAATCACTGCAGATGGTGACTGCAGCCATGAAATTAAAAGACACTTACTCCTTGGAAGGAAAGTTATGACCAACCTAGATAGCATATTAAAAAGCAGAGACATTACTTTGCCAACAAAGGGCCGTCTAGTCAAGGCTATGGTTTTTCCTGTAGTCATGTATGGATGAGAGAGTTGGACTGTGAAGAAAGCTGAGTGCCGAAGAATTGATGCTTTTGAACTGTGGTGTTGGAGAAGACTCTTGAGAGTCCCTTGGACTGCAAGGAGATCCAATACCTGCCTCCTGAGAAACCTCTATGCAGGTCAGGAAGCAACAGTTAGAACTGGACATGGAACAACAGACTGGTTCCAAATAGGAAAAGGAGTGCGTCAAGGCTGTATACTGTCACCCTGCTTATTTAACTTCTATGCAGTCATCATGAGAAACGCTGGACTGGAAGAAACACAAGCTGGAATCAAGATTGCCAGGAGAAATATCAATAACCTCAGATATACAGATGACACCACTCTTATGCCAGAAAGTGAAGAACAAAAGAGCCTCCTGATGAAAGTGAAAGAGGAGAGTGACAAAGTTGGCTTAAAGCTCAACATTCAGAAAACGAAGATGATGGCATCTGGTCCCATCACTTCATGGCAAGTAGATGGGGAAATAGTGGAAACAATGGTGGACTCTGTTTTTCTGGGCTCCAAAATCACTGCAGATGGTGACTGCAGCCATGAAATTAAAAGACACTTACTCCTTGGAAGGAAAGTTATGACCAACCTAGATAGCATATTAAAAAGCAGAGACATTACTTTGCCAACAAAGGGCCGTCTAGTCAAGGCTATGGTTTTTCCTGTAGTCATGTATGGATGAGAGAGTTGGACTGTGAAGAAAGCTGAGTGCCGAAGAATTGATGCTTTTGAACTGTGGTGTTGGAGAAGACTCTTGAGAGTCCCTTGGACTGCAAGGAGATCCAACCCGTCCATCCTAAGGGAGCTCAGTCCTGGGTGTTCATTGGAAGGACTGATGTTGAAGTTGAAACTCCAATCCTTTGGCCACCTCATGTGAAGAGCTGACTGACTCATTGGAAAAGACCCTGATGCTGGGAAAGATTGAGGGCAGAAGGAGAAGGGGATGACAGGGGGTGAGATGGCTGGATGGCATCATTGACTCGATGGACATGGGTTTGGGTGGACTCTGGGAGTCAGTGATGGACAGGGAGGCCTGGCGAGCTGCAGTTCATGGGGTCGCAAAGAGTCGGACACAAATGAGAAACTGAACTGAACAGTCATGTTTTGCTTTACTATTTATTTTTTGTCTACAACAATTGAGATTCTTGATTCATGCACTTAGGAAATATTTTTGAACCATTCAGGCAAAGCATGTAAGATAATACAAACATCTAACTCTGAAATAATTTTGTTCGGGTGCTCTCTCTACTGTTTATGGTTGTGAAATATTTCCATTCCAGCTATTCAGGTGTTTCCATTCAAATAGAAAAGTATCTCCCTCCTCAAACAATACATCACAGAAACAGAATACATTTTGTTTCTATACAAAGAAATGCATCTTTAGACCCTCTGCTCCATGAGTTGGAGACATTGGGTATTATTAGGTAGAAGCTGATTGGGACCGAGTAATACCTCTTTTCATTTTCAAGTGAGTTCAGAACAAGAAATGCCTTATTCTGATCGAGTTTATTTATCTATACATTTAAAAATTTTAATTCTATCTATACAGTTTAAATTTATTTATCTATACATTTAAATATTCTATACATAGCAATACATTTTCAGAAACAGAAGCCTGGACTCCAACTCAGAGGTCCTGAATCAGAACCGTTGGAGGAGAGACTTGGATCCCTAGATTCTTTAAAATTTTAGGGGTAATTCTGATGTACAGTCAGGATTGAGGGTCAGTGGTTTATGACATGACATTCTTTTAGGGCCCTTAAAACCTACTAAGAAATAACTTGGGACAAGACAGTTATATGGTCCTTAGCTCTATCCATGCTTTGAGCTGTGCTGTGCTCAAAGTGGTAAAAACAAAACCAAAAACAACCCTTGTGTTTTCTCTCCCAGCTTCTTTGCTCCCAACCTGTCATTAACCAGGCCTTGTGGTCTCTAAGCAATGTTACCGTGTCTATTTTCAGTGTGTATATGTATATATCTTGCTCTCTCAAACCAAAATTTTTTGACACCACTTTTTCTGTATACTTCAGATTTTTGTTTGCTTTTGAGCCTATTATAATATTCATTTTGAAATACACGTTTGACAGCTGGATTTCTACATAAATGAGTCCTCGTTCTCAAACACAAAGGAACAGCAGAGGGACTAAGCATTATTTAATGTGATGCCTGGCTGTTCATTTGCGACCCTTTTAAAGAGTGGTGCTCCACCTGGTTCTGTAGTAGGGGAATATCCCATTAAACAAACAGGCTCTAGAAATTAATCCCTTTCTTCCATAACTTTTCTTTTCAGGGACATTAAACGAGATGCCAGCACTCCGGTGCTTTCCTTATTAACTCTGCTCTTTTCTTATCCATTTCCTTTATGGTTACAGATGCTCTAACTTATTTCTTCTAAACCTCCCTAGAAAAAAATAATTCCTTACCTCCCACTTATCTTTTCCAAAATTTCTTTTTGATCCCTTATCCCAGCTATGTATTGTAAGGGTATTTTTCTAATGTAGACATTTCTTTCTCTCTAACATTTCTGACCATAGAGGTCTTCTCTTTGGTGGGGGAGCGTTGGCTGTAAATACGCGGGTCATCATATATTGATTGATAAAAGAGAGTAAACTAATTCTGTGCAACAGATTTCCTTTAACCAACGTCCACTTGAGAGAGTTTCTTATGCAAATATAGGTTTATTTCTTATGCAAATATAGGTCTGTTCACCCCGTAATGACTTCTAGAAACTTATTAACTCTATACTTGGAGATTCTTTTTTCATCGACTTTATACACTGTCCGGCTATGATTTTAATAGCATCTTGATTCTTTTTCCCTGTTTGTGGAAAAGAGTAATGACTGGAATCAACACAAGTGAACATTTGAGAGGAAGAAGGAAGTGCAGAGATTGTTGAAGAAGGGCTCCTGTGAGATTTGGGGCTCATGTGAGAAAAAGATGGGGCATGGGATGCGGTCAAAGTAGAAAAAGGTTTGGTCACTGGATGGATAGTCAGAACAAGGAGCCGAAAAGAAAATAAGTATCCAGAGACATGAATTAAAGAGAAGTCAGTTATTTTTTCCTTATTTGAAAGTAAAATGAGGAATTATGGTTAACTCTTTCCATAAATTCTTCTTCCTCTTTTTTCAAAACTATATCAAATGAGAGGAAATACTCTTTTTTCTCATCTTTGATAATGCAATAGAGACAGGCATTTTTCCCCCTCTATTATCTTTAACTTCCTCACCTTCCAAGTAAAGTATTTTGTTTGCAGCCAGGAATGGTAGACCTCTGATGTTAAAATAATTCTTAAACACAAAGACTGTGTTGTGTGCAAGATCTTATTCTTGCTCTGTTACATGAAGACTTGTTTTTATATGTTCCCAAAGAGTGTTAAATTCATTAACTGCACCAAACAGCAGGAGATGAACTTCATAGTCCTCCTAAAAATGACTGGAAATAGAACTGTCTGGAAGAAAAGTGCTCGTATGAGCTCCCCCTGGTGAATATAGCTCATTCTGTCTCATCACCAACAGATTAGAATTGAGTATAGCAGAATATATCTCTGGTGGAAAAACTTATTAGACAGAGAGACATGATTAAAAAACCATTAAATGAGAGTTTTTACATCAGACTACATTACTGAAAAACAAATAAATGGCTCACCTTTATATATAATGGCTCCCTAAGATGATCAACAAGAAGGCAGGCTTTCTCCTCCCACACAGGATTGAGGTTCTTGTGTATTATTTTACTTCTAAAAACTTCTTTTCTTCCAATTTTAAACTTCACGTATGGATCACTTGTTCCTGTTAAAGAGACACAGATCAATCCATGTTAATTGTGCTTTTCTACAGTAGCAAGGCAATAGTGAATCTAAATACCACAAAATAATTAAAGGAATAAAGTTTATATAAAGCTTATCAAATGGGAAATAAAGATTAAGTGTGTTTTCCTAAATGTCCCCTTAAATATTGAAGTGACAGTAAAGATTAATAAATGCTATTATTATTATTATTATCATATTTTCTGATCTTAATATGTAACCCTGTCCTGGTATGTAAAAACTCCATTGCATGCTTCTTATGTAAATTTAATTTAAATCATAGAGATTAATCTGATGTTTCATCTGGTCAACTATAAAAAAGATGGTCTATGATTTCAGCTGACTTAACTAGTTTTAGACTTATAAATGCTGCTAAAAATTTACACTAGACTAATTGCTTTCCCTGGTAGCTCAGACGGTAAAGCATCCACCTACAATGCAGGAGACCGGGGTTTGATCCCTGGGTTGGGAAGATCTCCTGGAGAAGGAAATGGCAACCCACTTTCGTACTCTAGCCTGGAAAATCCCATGGACTAAGGAGCCTGGTAGGCTACAGTCCATGGGGTCACAAAGAGTCCAACACAACTGAGTGACTTCACTTCACTTCACTGGGTTTAGGAAAAGGTGAGTCTTAAATTGGGCTTCAATTTCATCCTTGGTCCCATATTCTCTCTTGTTCATAAGTTTCAATTTTAGCATATTAGGGAAGGATGAAGGTCTCACAGGAAAGCCTCAGGATGTAGGAGACAAATGATTATTAAGTTATCTTGAAACTTCATATTATCCCTTAACACTTCCCAAGCTCCCTCTAAAGATAAAGGAAGAGGTGTCACATAAGCTGCCCATGGGTATACAACAAACAAGAGATGGAGTCAGGATTACAACCACGGTTGTCTGATTCTAACATCTGTGCTTTTTTTTTTTTTTTTTTTCTTCATCTGCAAGAGGGAAGGACCTATATATACTTGCATATATATTTATACCATTTCTCATTTTGACTGATAAATGAGACCAATCTCATCTCATGAATCTATGCTGTTATTAAGGATTCCTAGAAAAGGTAAATCAGGAACAATACCAAGGAAACCATCACAGTGACAATCTTCATCCTCAGGAAATAATTCTTTATATAAGATCTGTCTCTCTTAGAAGAAAATCCTGTTCCATTCTTTCTGTTTTGTCCACCCGAAACTACAGTTGATAACTATGGTCTACATGATTTAAAGAAAAATATGAGTGGGCCTCAGAAAATTATAAACTATTATGCAAGTGTTAGGTATGACAGTTATGATGCTGATATACTTAAATCACCTTGGATAAGGAAATGGCAACCCACTCCAGTATTCTTGCCTGAAAATCCCACAGAGGAGCCAGGTGGGTTAGTCCATGGGGTCACAAAGAGTCAGACATGACTTAAGCAACTAAATAACAACATACGTAAAACTGCCAACCTATATTCCTCCTCAGCCCTCCACTCACCTCCATGACACGTAAATATCTATGCTAATATAAAGACTGCCTTATGGAATTTGGTTTTTCTTACATAATCATTTGGAGGCTCCCTCAAAACTCTCCATATCCCCCATACAAATATAAGGCCTTGTTTTTGTATGTCTAGACCTGGGTTTAATAGAACAATGATCCCAGTTTCCCATTGTGAAACTCCCATTTTGACAGCAAGACAGATTTTTAAAAAATGTTTTTAATGTAAATACAAGCTTAATAGTAATGTGTCACAGTGCATCCTTTAAGGGAGTGAATGTGATCACAATGTTTAATATGGCTGACCCATTGGCAGAAATCCAGCCCAATATTGTAATTATCCTTCAATTAAAAATAAATAAATTAATAAGGGAAAAAAATGGTTATTTTTTAACACAGCAATTTCCAGCCTAGAAAAGGTAAATCAGGAACATCACCAAGAAAACCATCACAGTGACAATCTTCATCCTCAGGAAATAAATCTTTATACAAGATCTGTCTCCCTTAGAAGAAAATCTTGTTTCATTCTTTCTGTTTTGTCCAACCTGAAACTATAGCTGATAACTATGGTCTACATGACTTAAAGAAAAATATGAGTGGGGCTCCAGGCTGAGCACCCTGGGGACTGGAAGAGTTATAGCATATAATCTGAGGGATATTAACACCCCTGCATCCATCTGAATTTTCTCAGTCATGCTCTAGATCAAGCTACTGCCTTTGACAACAGCTCTGCAACTACTACCCGTTACTAGAATGTGATAAGCTCTGTAAGATCACAGCCATTTGCATCGCTGGGTTTTAAACCTCCAGCCCTTAAGTACAAGCTCAGACATATTGTTGGTCCTCGTCAATATGTGGTGAGCAGCTGGATGACTTGGTGGGGGGGGCAGACCCCTCCTGCTGACTTTGGTCCCCTCCACTTGGATACCTCACAGACATCCCCGTGTTAGCACTTTAATGGGCCTCAATCCTCTCCTGCTCAGGGTGCCCCTCCCTCAGGCTTTGTCATGGGGGTTAAGGGCTCCACTATTTCCCATTTCCTCCAGCAAGACACTGAGAAATCATTCTCCATACCTCGTTCTCCAGCCAGGATCACCACCAAGTCCAATTAATTCTCCTCCAAAATATACCACGAATCTGTCTTCTGTGTCTCTGTTCTCATTAAGCTACCACAATTTCCTTGCTATGCAGCTGTAATAACTTCTCAACTGGGCTCTCCATGCTTCTGGGTCCTCCGTTAATTCTCTGTACTTTGGCCAGACTGATCTTTTAAAAATGAGGATTTAATCTCCTTCCTTCTTTGCGTAACACATCTCAACACCTTTCAACCACACCTATAATAAAACCCCAAATCTCTAACCTGGCATACAGAACTTACCACCCTTCCAACTTCATTTCTGGCCTCCACTCTGTTCCAGCCACCCTGTTACTAGAAGTTCTTTTCTGCTTCCAGTCTTTGAATCTTCCAACCAGCTTCTCTGCTTAAAAAAGCCCCTCCTTCCTATTCTCTTCCCCCTCTTTTTTTGCCTGACAGATACTTACTATCTTTCAGGCCTTAGATTAAAAATATAATTTGCTAAAGGATGTTTTGCTCAATATCCCAATCAGAAATAGGTTTCTTTGTTATTTTCTCCTGGCATTTGTTCTCTTGTGTAGTAGTACTAATCATTATGCTACTTAAGGGTTAATAAATCTGTATGCAGGTCAGGAAGCAACAGTTAGAACTGGACATGGAACAACAGATTGGTTCCAAATAGGAAAAGGAGTATGGCAAGGCTGTATGTTGTCACTCAGCTTATTTAACTTATATGCAGAGTACATCATGAGAAACGCTGGGCTGGATGAAGCACAAGCTGGAATCAAGATTGTCATGAGAAATATCAATAACCTCAGATATGCAGATGACACCACCCTTATGGCAGAAAGTAAAGAGGAACTAAAAAGCCTCTTGATGAAGGTGAAAGAGGAGAGTGAAAAGTTGGCATAAAGTTCAACATTCAGAAAACTAAGATCATGGCATCTAGTCTCATCACTTTATGGCAAATAGATGGGGAAACAGTGGAAACAGTGGCTGACTTTATTTTTCTTGGCTCCAAAAATCACTGCAGATGGCTACTGCAGCCATGAAATTAAAAGATACTTACTCCTTGGAAGGAAAGTTATGACCAACCTAGACAGCATACTAAAAAGCAGAGACATTACTTTACCAACAAAGGTCTGTCTGATCAAGGCTATGGTTTTTCCAGTGGTCATATATGGATGTGAGAGTTGGACTATAAAGAAAGCTGAGCACCGAAGAATTGATGCTTTTGAACTGTAGTATTGGAGAAGACTCTTGAGAGTCCCTTGGACTGCAAGGAGATCCAACCAGTCCATCCTAAAGGAGATCAGTCCTGGGTGTTCATTGGAAGGACTGATGTTGAAGCTGAAACTCCAATCCTTTGGCCACCTGACGCGAAGAGCTGACTCATTGAAAAAGACTCTGATGCTGGGAAAGATTGAGGGTAGGAGGAGAAGGGGACAACAGAGGATGAGATGGTTGGATGGCATCACTAACTCAATGGACACGGGTTTGGGTGGACTCTGGGCGTTGGTGATGGACAGGGAGGCCTGGTGTGATGCGGTTCATGGGGTCACAAAGAGTTGGACATGACTGAGCGACTGAACTGAACTGAATGGATTATTGTAGGAATTTTTCCATTGGCTCTAACCTCCATGAGGGGAGGACTGTGTCCCAGCACAGGACATAGTGTCTGGGATGGAGCAAGCACTCAGGAAGGATTTGTTCAACGAATGAGTAAATGAATAACTATAGAGTTCCCAGTGTACAGAGTACTGTTCAGTATTTCCTCATGATGACCCTGTGAAGTTGGTGAAAGCATGTTATCCACTTAGACTGCAGGTGAGAAATAATTTAGGATTCCGTGTGACTTGGACCAAATCACATAAGAAGCTAGCAAGTACAGGATGAAAGGCAAATTTAGACTTTAGACGCTAAGTCCAGTGTTCTCCCTACTCAACTTTTTAGGAAATGTGAACATCCATATTTCCCTTCTTTAACTCTAAAACACCATCATAGAATTAATATGTAACAATGTTGAATATGGTCCCATCACTTCACGGGAAATAGATGGGGAAACAGCGGAAACAGTGTCAGACTTTATTTTGGGGGGCTCCAAAGTCACTGCAGATGGTGACTGCAGACATGAAATTAAAAGACTCTTACTCTTTGGAAGAAAAGTTATGACCAACCTAGATAGTATATTCAAAAGCAGAGACATTACTTTGCCGACTAAGGTCCGTCTAGTCAAGGCTATGGTTTTTCCAGTGGTCATGTATGGATGTGAGAGTTGGACTGTGAAGAAGGCTGAGCACCGAAGAATTGATGCGTTTGAGCTGTGGTGTTGGAGAAGACTCTTGAGAGTCCCTTGGACTGCAAGGAGATCCAACCAGTCCATTCTGAAGGAGATCAGCCCTGGGATTTCTTTGGAAGGAATGATGCTAAAGCTTTAACTCCAGTACTTTGGCCACCTTGTGTCCTACTCCGCTGGAGAAATGAAAGCAGCAGTAAGAAAACTTCCACAGATGCCCTTCACAACAGCTCCCCACCTGCCAGTGTCTGGATCTATATACTCTGCTTCTCCCCCTAACCATAGACAAAGTATCCATTATTCCCTTCAAAGCTCATCCTTCCACTTGCACACTAAATTCTATTTCCTTTCACCCACTTAAGAACAACTCTGCAGAACCTGACTTCCCTTACATTATCTATGTTTGGCTCACTATTGCATCATTCTTGTCAGTATGCAAACCTGCTATTGTTTCTACCACTGTAGCAACCCTTCTTTTTATCCTATTTCTCTTGCCAGCTTCTAGCGCTTTTCTTTGCTGTCTTCTTTGGCAAAACTCTTCTAGAAACTGTTCTATACACATTTTCCCTGATTATTCACTTTCCATTCTCTCTTAAAACAATTCCAATCAGGCTTTGTTGAAACTGTTCACATCAAGGTCACAGGCAATCTCCATGTTGCTAAATTTTATACTCTATTCTCAGTCTTCATCTTACTTGACTTAGTAAGCAGAATTTTACACAGTTGTTCTATGTTCTCGATATATTTCCTTCCTTTGGATTTCAGAGCAACACAGTTGCTTGGTTTTCCTCTTATTCTACTGATACCTCCTTCATCGATCCATATGATGGCTCCCTCTCTTCATAGTATGAAAGTGTTCCAGGGTTTTATCATTGACCCTCTCCTTTATGCTCAATCCTTTCATGAACTCAAATAATCTTAAGACGTTATTTATCAGCATCTCTCTGCTGATAAAACTCAAGTTTGAACTTCTTGGCCATGGCTCTCTCACAAATTCTGGATTGGTAAATTCAACCACCTACTCATCATCTGCACTTGTATGTCTAATAAATATTGAAATTGAACATGATCAAAACCACACCCCTGGCCACCATTAGCCATGACATGAATGCCTGGCTCATAGCACATACTGAATATATGGCAAATGAATGAATCATTTTTGCTAAAAATTAATATACTTGAGAGTTCAGTTGGATCACTTGGATTATAAATTACATAAGGAATTAAGAGAAAAAAAAAAAAGAGAAACAAGAGCTGAGGTTGATAAAGTCTTCAGAGAAAGGCAACATCTGAGCCAGAGATGAAACTATCTCTATTTCTACAGAGAACAGTTTCTTAAAACCATGTACAATGTCTAGTAATTATTTTACTCTGCCCTCCAAGCCCTTCATCATTTAGCTTCTACATAGATCTATCAATCATCCTTGAGATAAAAATTACTCCTAGTCATGGCTCAGGAGGTCACATATACAATAACTGGAGAACCTACCAAAGAATTAAAAGGATGAGCCTATGAGCTCCAGAACCCAATCACATTCACTGATGTCTTTTCAGAGAATGGAGTCTTGATCTCTCCCTTCCCTTCATGCATTTGTTATCATACCTTTAGTCATTGATTTGGTTTGGACAGGTATATCTCTCTCTCTCTTCTTAATGTCTGGGTTTGTGTGAATGATAAGAGGAGTACATAATTTTTTTGTTGGTGTTGTTATTGGTTTTATTCACTCTTGCTTTGATAAGCTAACTTACAACTTTAGGTTTGTTTTTCTTTTTCACTTTTGCCTCTCAGTTTTCTTTGAGAGCCAAAATCTTTTGATCTATCATCCTGCGCAACATCAACTGATAATACCTGACTGGGAACTGAGTCTGCTGCATCCCGCAAGAACAGCCTATCCATTAGTACCACTGGCATCAAGCAAAAGGAATATTCTCTCAAAATGTCTGGCAAGTATTCAATAAAGCTGACACAATTTTAGGATGCAAGCTAAACAGCAATTTGGAGAAGACTGGCATGTAGCTGAAACTAATTTCTCCTCTGCAAAACAGACCCAGTCTACCTATAGGTGTTATAGGTGACACCACCGACTATGTCAAAGTAGTTACAGTGCAGTGGGTAAGAGTAAGGTATCAAAATCAGAACCCCAGCCATTTCTGTAAGAACAATAACACCTACTTCATAGGGGTGTTATACAGCTTTAAAGAGCAAAATAAACACTCCATAAACTGAATATATTATATACATTAAAATTATATTTTTGTATGTAAATATGTGATAGATACAATTATATATGAAATTTATTTTATTGTCCTCTTAGCATTCAGTTGGTCTTTCTTTTCTCCAATAGGCATGCTTTTGCTTGAGAATTACCTGATAAATAGTATGATCTTGGGTACCCTCTCAAACTTTTGTTCTTCAGTAGTGAACCAATAATCTAGGGCAATCTAATGGCTATGGTTACCAGTTCAGGGCAGGACAGTCCCAATATAGATAAACTCATAGCTTTTTATAGGAGTGTTGGTAAAATAATACTCAAATACCCCAGAATCAGACATAATACCATAGGAGATATTAGAGACTGGGGAACACATGATATATGTAAATATGTGATAGATACAATTATATATGAAATTTATTTTATTGTCCTCTTAGCATTCAGTTGGTCTTTCTTTTCTCCAATAGGCATGCTTTTGCTTGAGAATTACCTGATAAATAGTATGATCTTGGGTATCCTCTCAAACTTTTGTTCTTCAGTAGTGAACCAATAATCTAGGGCAATCTAATGGCTATGGTTACCAGTTCAGGGCAGGACAGTCCCAATATAGATAAACTCATAGCTTTTTATAGGAGTGTTGGTAAAATAATACTCAAATACCCCAGAATCAGACATAATACCATAGGAGATATTAGAGACTGGGGAACACATGATAAGGACTCTGTGTCCTAACTAAGGGCAGCTAAGTTAAAAAGTTCTGGGTTTATCTATATTGGGAATGTTCATCCCTGAGGCAGGGACCATCCCCAAGGAAAAGAAATGCAAAATGGTTGTCTGAGGAAGCCTTACAAATAGCTGTGAATAGAAGAGAAGCAAAAGGCAAAGGAGAAAAGGAAAGA